>PVIC010050741.1:0-12708 GCA_004025085.1 Thryonomys swinderianus
AAATAGCAAGGTGACCAAGAGATGGGTGGAAAGCAAAGGGAAGGGAAAGGGGATGAACAAAACTAATTTAAGACATGTTATGTGCATGTACTAATTCCCCAAGGGGAATGTAAACATTATTTACTACAGATACATACTAATAAAAATGAATGCCAAAAAAAAAATAGTTCAAAAACTTTAGAAATGAACTGGGTCTGTTGACATACCAAAGGCTGTGATCCCAGTACTACAGAGGCAGAGGGACAATGATGAGTTCAAGGCCAGCCTGGACCACACAGCAAGAACTGGTCTCAAAGAACAAATGAACAAATAGATCTCTAATAATCATCCTTCTTTAATTGTATTAAGTCCTTGTTCAGGAAGATCTCCTGAGACTTGATAAGAACAATGTAAGTCGTGGCTTTTGAGCTACTATCCAACCCCTCTACCTCCTCTTACCTCTCTGTTCCCTCTGCTCCCTCTGCCCAACTCAGCTTGAGGGAAGCTTCATCCCGAGTGGGTGGGTGGGTATGAGACAGTCAGGGGTCAACATAGTGAGTCAGGATGGGACACAGAAATAATCTCTGGGTGGAGTAGCCAAATAGCCTTATAGCCTGGCAAGTTACTTCTCTGCCCTTGTACTCTTTTCAACAAACCCATCATGAAATGAATGAAACAACAGAAGCAGAATGTTTACACACACGTCAAGGAATTGATACTGAAGGGGAAGAACCTAAATAAATCCTCTAGCTTCACTTGCACTTAATAGATTTAAAGATCGCTGATTTTTGGAGGTCACACAGTTGCATAATGCTTTGTTGACTTCCCACTTGCTTCCGCTGTAGATGACACCTCTGACATGTGGATTATGAGAAAAGTTGCCTAGGTTACTTTGCAGACACTTGAAGGGTGATTTTGCTGAAAAACACTAACTCTTCACTTGTGCCTGCAGATATCTTGTGAAATGATTAAATAGATTAAAGACTTGGTATCTTCATCTTTATTTGTGTCTTCCCCCTTTCCTATCGTAACCCTCGGGTCAAATTGTACTCAGCTCTGCACGTAAACATGTTGATCATCTTAAAATGTTTAGTCCAAGAATATAATACAGGGTTAACTTGATCTTTTGCCCAGTCAGAGCCAGTACGTGTTTCCTTTTTCCTTTATCTCTCCCTTAAACTCTGCCCCTATCCTTGTACTTCTTCAGAGCTGCGACAGCCTTAACAACTAAAGTCCTTCAGCCCTATCATAAAGCCAGAATGTTTGCATGGGATGATGATGCCAGTAACTAATTACTGTAACTCAGTAATTCCTAAAATAAGTTTGCTATGACTACCTGCTGGTCCAAGTCTCACAAAAAGAAAACAACTTTTGGAATCATGTCCTTGGCCAATGAAAATTTACTGGACATTAACCCATCCCAGCAAATCCATAAAACTCGTTTTCTTTATTCTGTGATCAACCCCTTCGTGTCTCTCTCTCTCTCTCTCTCTCTCTCTCTCTCTCTTCTCATCTTCCCTTCTTTCTTCCTTCCTTCCTTCAAAATGTATATTTCCCTTGAAATTACTTCTCTGCTTTTTACAATTACCTTAATTTCTACATCTTTGTGAATATCCCAACCTCCCTTCTGTTATTGTTTTCTGACAGAATGCCTTGTAGTCAGAAAACATATATTGTATGATTTCAGTCTTTATAAATTTATTAATACTTCTTTATGGCCTAACATATAGTCTGTCTTGAAGGATGTGAATTTTATGGTTATTCTAGAATACTCTGTGGATATTAGGAATACTGCATGGTATTAAGTGTAGCATTTCTTTATCTTCTGACTAGTAATTCTATTGCTGAAAGCAGGGAACTGAAAAATTCTAATTACTATTATTCAATTATTCTATTATCTCTATCTTTAATCTCTTCATTTTTGTTACATATAATTTAGGACTCAGTTGTCAGGTACCTATATGTTTATATTTATTATGTCTTTCTGATTGGCCCTTTCATCATTATAAAATGTTCTTTTTTATATCTAATAGCAACTTATATCTTTTTTTTTTTTTTTTGGAGACAAGGTCTTGCTTTGTAGTTCAGGCTGGCCCTGAGCTCACTCTGTAGCTCAGGCTAGCCTTGAACTCACAGCAATCCTCCTGCCTCTGCTTCCCAAGTGCTGGGATTACAGGAATGAGTCACCATGCCAGGCATTGTGGTATGCGGTACAGGGAATTGAACTTGAGACTTTGTGTTTGTCAGGCAGATGCAGAACCACTGAGCTAAATCCCCGGCCCCACAACTTATGTCTTATAGTCTATTTTATCTACTGTTAGGTTACCTACTCCTATCATGCGTATACTGGTTTGCATAGTTTTCCATAGGCCAGTCAGGCTCTTTTATTGTCTCTGTTCTTTTTCTTTCTATTCTCAGAGTGGATAATATCAGTGGACCTATTTACAAGTTCACTGATTTGTCCTTTTTTTTTTTTTTCTTTTTCCTTTTTGAGACAGGGTCTCGCTTTGTAGTTCAGGCTGGCTCTGAGCTCACTATGTAGTCCAGGCAAGCCTCGAACTCAGCAATCCTCCTGCCTCTGCCTCCTGAGTGCTGGGATGACAGGCATGAGCCACCACGCCCAGCATTCTGATTTGTCCTTTTGCCACCACAGTTTTGTTACTGAACCTCTCTAGTGAAATTTTCATTTTTGTTATTGTACCATTTGATGCAAGAATTTCTTTTTTTAAAATACAATTTTACTGTTATTCTCTAACTGATAAGACATTTTTCTAATACTTAACCTTAATTGTATATGTAAGCTTTCCTCTAGTTTTTTGAGTATATATATATATATATATATATATATATATATATATATATAAAACAGCTGACTTCAAGTTTTTGACTTACAAGTCTATTATATGGACTTGTACAGACTGATGACTATTATGGTATATGTTTAGAAGTACCCCCAAAGCCTCATGCAGATGACGTGGGACTTCTTATTTGGAGGTGTCTGAATCTGTAATGTGTGATGCTGGGATAAAGAGCATGTGGTTGTTAAACCACTATATGAGAGTGATTGTTCAGTGCCCTAATCCTGGTAGTCTGGATGGGCTAAAAGGACCAGAAAGACACTGTTAAGATCTCTTGTTGCTTTTGCTTTCTTCTGCCACCTATGAATAGTTGCCTCTCTGTCTCCCTGCCTTGGAGACAGCCAATTATGAACTGAAATTTCTTTTTTTTTTTTTTTTTGAGACAGGGTCTCGCTTTGTAGTTCAGGCTGGCCCCGAGCTCACTATGTAGCCCAGGCAAGCCTCGAACTCAACAATCTTCCTGTCTCTGCCTCCCAAGTGCTGGGTTTACAGGTGTGAGTCACCATACCCAGCACTGTGGTATGTGGTATTGATTGCTGGTAGGTATGAGTCACCACACCCAACATTGTATGTGGTTACCTGGGATCGAACTAAGGACCTTGCACTTGTGAGGCAGGTGTCAGAACTTCTAAGCTAAATCTCTGGCCCTGAACTGAAATTTCTATGAACTGCAAGCCAAATAAACTTTTCCTCCTTTAACTTTGGGTACTGGGTATTTTGTCTTAGTAATGAGAGAAAAGTAACTAAAACAATGATTTTCTTCTGTATTTAATCTATAATTTTCTATTTCTTTGTCTCAAATTTTTGCTAGTATACACTAAAATAAAACCAAAATGGAATAAAGACCTAGATGTTAAGACAAAAACATATACCAACCCTCCACAATGAATGGTAATCATTTTGTATAGCAAACATCCACTAATATAAAAATTAAAAATTAATGGGCTGGAGATTTAGCTCAGTTGTTCGGCACCTGCCTCGCAAGCGCAAGGTCTTGAGTTTGATCCCGGTAACCACATAGAATGCTGGGCATGGTGACTCACGCCCACCAGCATCAATACCACAGACCACAGTGCCAGGTGTGGTGGCTCACGCCTGTAATCCCAGCACTCGGGAGGCAGAGACAGGAGGATTGCTGAGTTTGAGGTTTGCCTGGGCTACATAGTGAGCTAAGGGCCAGCCTGAACTACAAAGCGAGACCCTGTCTCAAAAAAAAAAATTAAAAATTAAAAAATAAAATGAGATATTCTAAAGAAAAAAACACAACCTTCTAGAAAATGAAATACATAAGACTTTTTTGAAGCAAAACATTGATACATTTTTATATATAATGATAACATTCACCGTAGGAAATTTGTACCTATACAATGATATATCTTGATTCTTTTTTTTTCCCATTCCCCTCCTCTCCCTTTGGCCCCTCTTTCTCTCCTTTTTACAAAAGTTTCATTTCCATTTTTCCCTTCTATTCTCTTTTTTCTTGTCCCTTCTTTTTTTCCCGTTCTCTCCTCTCCTTTTCCCTCTTTCATTTGAACATTTTCTTCCCCTTTCCCAATAAAAACAGATGAAACTTTTGGAGATATATGCATAGACAGGGACTTTATCAACAGAACCCAACTACACAAGTAATGATATCAGGAATCAACAAATGGACATATCAAAATAATTTGTTTTAAATTGAGCACTTTAAACAATGTAGTTACTTTTTTTTTTTGAGACATGGTCTTGCTTTATAGTTCAGGCTGGCCCTGAGCTCACTATGTAGTCCAGGCAAGCCTCGAACTCACCAATCCTCTTGCCTCTGCCTCCCGAGTGCTGGGATGACAGGCGTGAGCCACCACGCCCAGCATTTGTGATATGTGGTACTGATTGCCGGTGGGAGTGAGTCACCACAACCTGTATTGTATGCAGTTACCAGGAATGAACCAGGGACCTTCTGCTTGCTAGGCAGGCACCAGAACCACTGAGCTAAATCTCTGGCCCATCTCCAGATTTGTTATTGTGGTTGCTGCTGTTATTTATTTTTTATTGTTTCATGGACTTTCTGGAACAAATTATGTAAACTCTGTTTCCTTTGTTATCTGTGGTCATTAAAATCTCTTATTTAGCTTAATCCTCTGCTAACAGTTACAAATAAGTATTCCATCATTTGCCAAGAGGACTTGTGGATATTCGGATATGCTTGCAACACTACATTAATTTAAAATTTATCACTTTCTGGTTATGTGGGTAATCGGACTACCAGAAGTGATAGATAATGGCCTTATCAAGTGTTTCTTGGGCACTCACAAGCCTGGGCATGCTCTTAGCCCAGATTCCCAGAAATATGTTGGAGTTATGGATACCTCATTTGCCAGAAATTTATTTTTTTTCCATTGAAATCTTTATTGGTACATTTTACATACAACTCGCAATCACACTCACTATTGGGGAATTTGTACCAGTATATGACATGAGTTAATTCTCATTTTTATCCATAGCCCAACCCACCCCACAATCCCCCACCCACTGTATACATGTGCTTTCTTTTTCTTTTCATATCATATTTATTCTTTTCCCTCATTACTTTCCCCTACCACATTCCCTTTGAGTATTTCCTATTTCATAAAATCTATCATACATCCTAGAACTCATTTACATCGACAGGTTGTCATACCAAGGAAAAGATACGGTATTTACAGATCTGTGATCTATTTATTTCCTCATTAGTGTCCTCAAGGTATGTCCACTTGCACATAAATGAATGAAACTTGTCATTCTTTATGGCCAGAATTTTATTTTTAAGTTTTTTTTTTTTTTTTTTTTTTTTTTTTTTTTTTTTTTTTTTTTTTTTTTTTGCTTTTGAGACAGGGTCTCGCTTCATAGTTCAGGCTGGCCCTGAGCTCACTATGGTGCCCAGGCAAGCCGCTGTGAACGCAGCAATCCTCCTGTCTCTGCCTCCCGAGTGCTGGGATGACAGGCGTGAGCCACCACGTCTGGCATTTATTTTTAAGGTTTTTGGTAGCCTCTTTTTTGCTACATGTGATAACACATTGTTAGGCATCTGAATTGTTAAATAATTGTCACTGATAATTCCTTTTGAGAAAGACCCTATGGATTTGATTTCCCTCACTGAATGATCAAAGTCAAATAAGTAGAAGTACTACACATAGGCCTGTTTTAGAAAGCTGACAATCAAATTGTGACAAAGAATAGAGACCCAGGGGCATGAAGTAACCTATTGGATGAATCAAAATTAATTTATGATGATGATTTCATTAAAGTTATTAACAGCCATGGAATCAGACACATTAAATGGAGAAACATTATGATATATTTTACATATCAATAAGGATGTTTAAAATCATCTTGGTTGGCCACTAAAAGAAAATACATAAATACATTTCTGAAAATTGAAATGAAATTGAAGTATGGAGTGGAAAAAGCTTGTAATCAAACCACAGCAAAGCAAAAACCAATAGAAAAAGAAATATACAAAAGATGGGGTCAAAATGTGAGATGAATTTACATAGGAAAAAGAGTTTTCAAGAAGGGTTTTTTTTTTCTTTCTTTCTTTCTTTGTTTTTTTTTTTTAAGACAGGGTCTCACTTTGTAGTTCAGGCTGGCCCTGAGCTCACTATGTAGCCCAGGGAAGGCTCAAACTCAGCAATCCTCCTGTCTCTGCCTCCCGAGTGCTGGGATGACAGGCGAGAGCCACCACGCCCGGCCAAGAAGGGGTGGAAATATATCAGAAGACTCAGACACAACTTGAATGCCTGAATTTGGGATATTTTGAGCAAAAGTAAATAAATTAAATAACTATGAATTCATTTTGACATAAGCAATCAAATAAAAATATAAGGGAAGCTCTGCCTTATAGTAGAATTAAAATTAAATATATATAAATTAAATTTTAATATATATATTTATACACACACAATGAAAGAAATGAAAATAGTCATTGGAAAATACCATAGGAATAATTATTTCAAGTGAAGATCCTCACTAGAAGATAAAATCAATGGGCATATGATGAACAAGATATTAAATATTCTCAAAATATTTTTAGAAGATATTAACCTATGAAAATATTAATTGTAAAAAACAAAATTTAGAGTAGGGACATGTGTAGACCCCATCTTAACTGAAGGGTTAAAATAAGGTGGGATATGGAGAACTTAAAGTCTATAATAATGATATACCAAGAGGATTATAACATCATTTTTTGGGAATTATTGCCTAACTTGGATTTAAACATGAGGAAATGTTACAAAAGTCCAAATTAAGGGACGTTCTACAAAACAACTGCCAATTACTCTTCAGAAGGGCCATGGTTGTGAAATATGAAGAGATTCTGAAGAACTGTCAGAGAAGACTAATATACATAAGAACTAAATACATTATAGGTCTTATACCTCATGTTAACAAATTTTAAGTAAGCCCTGTAAATAAGTTAATATTAGTTAAAAATAAGCATTATAGATTAGTTAATGATGCTGTACCAATGTCAATTTTTTGTTTTTTTAGAATTATAGCACTTAAATGTGAATATGGTGGTGGCCAGCATTCTGGTAAGCTGAGGCAGGAGGATATCAAGTTCAAATCCCTAAACACTCTCTTGAAAAAAAAAAGATGTTAGCATTTGGAAAACTGTAATTGTATGTATTCAGAAAGTCTTTGTACTATTTTTACAACTTCTCACAAGTATGAAATTATTTTAAAAAGAATGAATAGACTTACTCTACCAATAACGCAAGTAGCTAGGAGCTCGGAAGGGCCTTTCTCAGAAATAAGACTCTAGATACAACACAGTCAATCACAGCAGACAAGGGAATTGTCCAGGGACACACTACCACTACCATCACTACCAAATAACATGGCTGGGTGTAGGGTGAAATCAGGAAACCCTCAATTTGGGTCATGATAATGTGTGAAGTAGTGGGAATAGCCAGTAGTCATTTACGAAAGACAAAAGCCTCAGAGGCAGAGACCTGGCACAGAAAAAAAGTCCAACAGCTGTGGAGTCACAGTGGCAGGGAAAACAGAAAGGCTGAGTTGCCATGAATCCTGAGTCCACCAGTAACAATTTCTACAGACCTTGATTGTAGCAACCATAAGTAGGTGGGAAAGGCAACTCTAAAACTCTAACTCAGAACCAAACTTTGGACAGAAAGATTAAGATTACCCAGGACTGGGGATTTAGCTCTAGTGGTACCATGCCTACCTTCGAAGCACAAGGACCTGAGTTCAATCCCTGGTACCACCAAAAAAAAAAAAAAAAGTTAAGGTAATCCTAGTAGACAAATGCTCCTACTCATAGAATTTGTAAAAATAACTCTTTTAGAAAGAAAGTTTTCTCAAGACAGCCCCATAGATATTAAATGGAACATGATCTCACAGTGATTACCAACCTTCAAGTCCCTTGCATTAGTAAGAATCAGTGGTAACAAGACAAAAAGAAATTGCATGTAAAACCTCAAGACAATAGATCTTGAGGGTATCCAATACATAATAGCTATGTATTAAATATTTTAATGACATATTTGCAAAGATAAGCATACTACAAAAATCAATAAAGTGGGGCCAGAGATTTAGCTAGGCTCTGGAACCTGTCTAGCAAGTGCAAGGTCCCTGGTTCAATCCCTAGTAACCACATACTGGGTGTGGGGACTCATGCCCACCAGCAATCAGTACCACACACCACAATGCCAGGCATGGTGGCTCAAACCTGTAGTCCCAGCACTTGGGAGGCAGAGGTAGGATTGCTGGGTTGGAGGCTTGCCTGGGCTACATAGTGAGCTCAGAGCCAGCCTGAACTGCAAAGCAAGACCCTGTCTCAAAAAAAAAAAAAAATCAACAAATGATTAACAGACTTGAAAAAACTGAACTTTTAAAAATTAAAAGTATAACTGTTGATATTAAAAACTCAACCAGGCATGATGGCTTATGCCTATAATCCCAGCACTCAGGAGGCAGAGGCAAGAAGATTGCCATGAATTTGAGGCTAGCCTGGGCTGCACAGTGAGTTCAGGGCCACCCTGAGCTACAAAGTGAGACCCTATCTCAAAAGATAAGTAGTGAATCAAAAGATATATTGGAAGGATTTATTCCAAAAACAACAGAAAAGTGAAAAATATTATAGAGACTTTAAGAGAAAGAATGGAATGAGTTGAGTCTAACAAATATTAGGAGCCTCAGATGGAGAAAAATAAGAAAGCAATAGTGAAGGAAATAATGGCAAAGATATCCATTGTGATAATGCCAGATTAAGTTATTTGAATCAACTTTCATACTGAAAACAAGATTCTAAAATGTATTTTAAGGACACCGCATATGTACAATCGATCATCTCTGTATATCTGCATATGTGTATGCATTTTGTGTTTGCATGAAAAAAACTGAAAATCCAGAGATGCTGAAAGGATATAGTTGGGAAGCTTCTAGGCTATTTTTCAGCAGATGGAGGTTGGGAATGAAGAGTAAAGCAAAGCCTGGATGTAGAGAAGTAAGGAGAATATCACAACATCAAATAGGCTTTCCCACCACAATTACATCTATACTTTAGTTCAAAGATGAAGGGAATAGAAATTTAGGCTCAGATCTGTTCTCTGTCTGGGGAGCTTAGAAGAAATGCCCTCTGCATTAACTGTGGACTCCACAATCTGTACTATCAAGGTCAGAAAAAATAAAAACTAAAATCCTAGCCAGGTATGTGATGCACTCCTATAATGCCAGCACTATGGGAGGCTGAGACAGGAGGACCATAAGCTGGAGTCAAGCCTCAGCAACTTAGTAAGATCCTATTTCAAAATTTTTAAAAGAAGGCTGGAAGGGCCTGAGTTCAATCTCCAGTGCCAGTACATCCCCTAAAAACAAAAACAAAGAACAACTTCCTTCCTTAAACTCCAGGGTTATAAAAGAGGCCATATTAGCCTGTCAACCTGTAATTGTATACCCAGTTCCCTTTTTCAAGTGCAAAGACAAAGTCATCTCCATAGAAACAACAGAGTTCATTATTATAATAACCTCACTAAAAAAGTTGCTAGAGGAAGGAATAAATATGATTCTGAAAGAAAATAAAAGAGCATGTATATAGGGATGAGTGGGTAGAGATGTGGGTAAAAATGAGAATTAACTTGTGTCATATAGTGGTACAAATTCCCCCAATGTTTTGCGTGATTGGGAGCTGTATATAAAATGTACCAATAAAGAATTCAATTTTTTAAAAAGTTGCTAGAGTGTGCACCTCTTGAAGAAAAGAAATAATCCCAAATGAAAGGTCTGAGGTGCAAGAAAGAACAAAAAAAATCAAAGAAAGTGGTAAATACATAGATAAATATATGTAAATATTTACCATATTAAGCAGACCTAACAACATCTAATAGGGTTGACAGTTAAGGTGCCAGACAATTATATGTACATTGGGAGGGGAATAAAAGGAGATACAGGGTGAGGGAAATAAATGAAAATTTGATCACATTCGGGTTAGCCAGCAAAAGAGTAGAAACAGAATGCTGTATGACTTCCAAACTAATAGAGGAAAAAATAAGACATAAAATTCAATCTAGAAGGAATAAAAGGCAAAAAAGGGAGGTTAGAGAAAGAGTGTTTTCTTAAAATATTCACAAAGGCCAGGCTTGGTGGCTCAAGCCTGTAATCCCAGCACTCGGCAGGCAGAGACAGGAAGATTGCTGAGTTCGAGGCTTGCCTGGACTACATAGTGAGCTCAGGGCCAGCCTGAACTACAAAGCGAGACCCTGTTTATATATATATCAAAAGCTACTTCAAAGGTAGACTTATATGTTTCAGTTATAAAAGAAAAATTGTTTAAGTCATTTATATTTAAATGGACATACCTTAAGGACATAGTCATAAATGAAATAAATAGGTCTCAGATGTGTAAATATCATGTCTTTTCTCTGGTATGAGAAACTGAAGATGTAAATGAGTTCTAGAATGCATGATAGATATTGTGAAATAGTAAATATTCAAAGCAAAATGGGCTTTAGGGGTAAGTAATGAGTGGAAAGAAAAAATGTGATGGTAAAAAAAGGAAACAAAGTTTATGTATGTAGGGGTAGGAGGTTAGGTAGGGGAAGGGGGAAAAATGAGAATTAAGTCTTGTCATATATTGGTACAAATTCTCAATGTTGAGAGTGATCGTGATATGCATATATAATGTACCAATGAAGATTCAAATAAAAAAGGAGAAAAAATTATCATACTGAATAAAGCAATCAAGCAAAAACCAATATTAAATAAAAAATGGAGTCCCTAATATGATAAAGGGATCACCAAATGAATATGCATAGTGGAGAATTAATGGAATAATTCCATTAAAGTCAACAAAATAAAAATCCTATATCACTGTTCACTAGAGGAACAAATTTTATGTAAGGTATAGCTAGATGATAGGTAGATACATGATAAGTAGATAGATGATAGATAGCTAATTATATATATATATATAGATGTATCTATCTCGATAGATCATAGATCATAGGTAGATAGATGATAGATGATAGATAGATAGATAGATAGATTAGATAAATAGATAGGTTTACAAGGTCAGGTTACAATGGCTGCCTGCATAGTCAAGGGATACAAAAATCAGAAAAGGCAGAACTGTCAATTTTATTATTCAGTAATATTATTCATGTAGAAATCCTAACATAATCAACAGACAAATTATTAGATCTCATAAGAAAATTCAACTGAGTTGTTAAAAGTCAATAAAAATAGTGAATCTATAACCAGTAATAAACAATTAAAGATGAAAGTTTTAAAGGGCCCCACTCACAATAATAAGACAAACCCATTCCCAGGAAGAGGATAAAAAGGAGATAGCAGTGTACTACTTTTTTTTTTTGCTTGCATACTAAATTAACATAAATTTAGAATCTTAATGCAACTGCATCCCAGTTCCCAAAGGTCAATAGTCTGTGTGCAACTTACTGGTTCCAAAGCTTAAGATCTCACAGGCTATAAGCAAGGTACCTGACAGGACCTATAGTCTCACTTCAGGCCTAGGGTCTCCTTCTAAGCATATGTAGTTGCTGATAGAATTCATTTCTTGGTTGTTATGGCACTGAACCTCTTTTCTTGCTAGCTGTCAACCAGGGACTTTTCCTAAGCAATTAAAAACACCCTCAGGTGCTAGCTAAGTACTACTTTCACAGCATAGAAGCTTCCTTCTTCAAGGTGATTAGGAGTATTTCATTCTTGTCTGCTATGACAGAATCGTATATAATGTAAAATAATTACACTCAATTATTTTAGTCATATATTATAATCTACTCAAGGGAATATTTACACCTACACTAAATGAAAGGGAATTACATAGGTGGTGCACAACATGGGGAAGAAATACTGGGGGCATCTTAGAATTCTGTTTTCACACAAGAAAAAAATATAAGAAAAGATTTGCAAAAACACATAAGAAAATATACAATATTATTAAAGGATGTCAAAAAATTCTAACAATAAGTGGAAAGTTGGAAAAACATAATGGATACTAAGCCTTGGTATCATAAAGCATTAACATTCTTCAATTTCTCTAAATTAAATTAAATCTCAAATCCCAATAGGATTTTTCACAGAATTTGTCAAATAGCAAACTCGTAAGAAAGAGACGTGTTTGAGAATAGTTGATACAATTCTAAACAAGAATTAGGAGGAGGGGGCCGGAGGGTTAGCTCAGTGGTTCCAGCGCCTGCCTCGCAAGCGCAAGGTCCTGAGTTTGATCCCCGGTAACCACATATAACGCTGGGCGTGGAGACACGCCCACCAACAATCAACACCGCATACCACAATGCCGGACGTGGTGGCTCACGCCTGTAATCCCAGCACTCAGGAGGCAGAGACAGGAGGATTGCTGAGTTCGCGGCGGCTT
>PVIC010050742.1:0-12709 GCA_004025085.1 Thryonomys swinderianus
TCACAATCACACTCCACATTGAGAATTTGTACCAGTATATGACACAACTTAATTCTCATTTTCCCCCTCCCCTACCCACCCCACCTCCCCCACCCCTCTATACACATTGTTTCATTTTCTTTAAACATTAACTTTTTCTTTCTTCATTATTTACCCCTAAGCCCATTACCCTTTGAATATTTACTATTTCACAATATCAATCATGTAATCTAGAACACATTAAAACTTTAGTTTCTCATATCAGAGAAAATATATGATATGTGCACATCTGTGACCTATTTATTTCACTTATGAGCATGTCCTTAAGGTGAATCCATTTGATAAGCTCCTCTCTTCTTATGAAAACAATAACTTATTGGATGGGGCAGTACTGTCATTACTTCATTTAACCTTAATTGCTTCTTTATGAATCACACCTCCGAGTTGAAGACCCAAATCATTGTATAGCAAACACCAATATAATATACTGAATGTTCTCCTGACATAGTCATTTTACACTCCTTGTGAAATCATATTAGACTACCCAATTTAAACACAAAGTGAAGACTCTATCTTGCTTGTGTCTGCTGCTGGCCATACCACTGGCACTAGCTATACAACTGGTAATGATTATGAATCTGGAACTCTTCATGACATTAACACCAATATAACCTGAAATTCTGGTTTGGACTATGTCCTCAACTTCTTTCAAGGCATCTTAATGGAGTATCTTGTAGTAGCATAAATAAACATTATAATCTTGTGCACAAACTCCAAGCAATTTATCATTTATAGAATCATTGCTTGGAATCTGCCTTCAGTTCAGGTTGTTAAAGCACAAAATCTTTGATGGTAAACATTCTAAAGTCCCCAAAGATGACGTGGTTCTTCTTAAGATCTTCAAACTGCTCATCATGTTCCACATGCCCCATGTAGGTTCAAAACTGCTCTTTATGAAAATCAGGTCCAGAAATGGGGATCAGAATATTAATTTGGTGCAATCCTTAGTCTTTACTCAGTCCCTTGGGAAATGAAAGTTCCCTTTGCTTAATGAAGATATAACATCACTCTCTATGTTCACTTCCTTCAGTTCAAAGACAAAGCATGATCCCAGGCTTTCAGAATGAAAATAGAGATTCCAACTTGATGATTTTGCTTTTATTTATATAACTCTTATATATACAGTACCATAATGTGTGAAAGAACCTAAGACTACAATATTGTACTGCACAGAACAATCAGCAAAAATTACAGTGCCGTGTAAACAAGGTATACTATATAAAAAAGACATTGAGGTACTATAAACCAGATGTACAGAGTTGTACAATGGAAAAGATACATTATATATCTGAGCAGCAAGACCTCAAAGAAATGGCTTTGTACTGTTGAAAGATGCATTTCATCATTCTATCTTACTGATGGGCTCATTCTTTTGTTTCTTGACATGCAAGAGTACATCCAACTCAGTGAAATTATGATTCAGAAGTTCACTGATCTTGAAATCAGTACCTGACATGGCCTGTGAGGTCCTTAGAAATTCCTTTTTCTCTTAGCTGTTTGCTCTTCAAGGGAGTTAGCTGGTAGTGGAGGTGACATGAGGATACCAAGGAAACCAAGGAGTACTCAATATCTCATTGGGAGATTTCACCTGTAGGGAAATCTGATAACAAGAGTGGGGAAAAGGCTTCATTCTTTGTCCAAGAGCCCTCTTACCTCAGGCCAAACAGTAATTCTTGTGGGTTCTGATTCAGCACTTCTCATCTTGGAGCACGAGTCTGATCAAGGGTTCAACAAGAATGCTTGCAGGGGAGCTAGAAATGTGGGATCAGGGGTGAAAGAGAAAGGAAACAGGCACATAGAACAAGGGAGGTGTGTGTGATCTCAGCAGGTTTTCTTTCCATGATTTAGAGGGCTACTTTTGCCATTTAGAATACTGAGCTATAACGAGAACTTAGAATACTGAGCTATAACGAGAACAATTTAGCCCAGTGGTAAAATGCTTGCTTACCATGTGAAAGGCTCTGAATTCAAACCCAGCCACACAATTAGAAAAATGAACACTGATCTTGACCCCCAGCTAGGTCTTGGTCTTTCTGATCATTCTATCTCCTGAGGTTCTGAAAGATGAAGCAGAAGCACTCCTCAGGCTATAGTCCAGTATTCCTTTCCTTTGCTCCCTTCCTTGACAGAAGGAGGAGAAGATAATAGAGCACTCAGTCCACATTCAGGGGTTGTTGGGAACAATCCTGTTTGGGAGAAGTATTTGGAAGGTTGAAATTGACCAGGTGTTCCTGGTGTACATGGACTTTGGACTCAACTCACCTTCACCTCTGCTTACAACAAAGACTCTGGTGGTCCCACATGCTGTGATGCTTTCAGGGTGGAACTATGACATTGCAGGTGTCTGCTCTGTCCTACAGTATCTTCATCTGCATAGCATCTGTAGAACTATAGTGGGTGTCTGTCCTGCCCTGGGAGTCTATTATCTTTGTTACTCCTGAGATATCCAAGCTACTGCCTCCTGAGTGACCTGTTACATCGCTTGCTCTGAATGGACTTAATAAAAAGTGTTGCAGGCTGGGGCCTGGGGTCTTTTGCTACCCAGAGTAGCATGAATCAGGGCCAAGTTCAGCTTCTCTAAGCCTCATTTCTGCCTAATTATTGATCATTATTTCACCCTGTGCCATTGACTCACAGGAGACTAGAATCTAATGCAAAGGTTCTAGTTATATTTCCTTCCCCTGTTTCCCACAAAGGGTCAGTGTCTTGGCTCCCAGAAGGACCTGCCACCCCCCACCTAAGGTTGCCTCTATTCAAATCAACACCTTCCCTACTCTTTACAAGTAAACTTCAGGTCTACCCTTTAAATGCAAATTCTGTATACCTACAACATAATGAGGAGATAAATTACAACCACCTCTCCATTTCCTATGGATGTGTGACAATATTTAGGAGAAGTGGAGTGGATTTAATCTTCCATAGGTACACCTCAGTCTCATGAGTCGTGGCTACCCATATCCTTTATTCTTCTAGGCATGAAGATTTTGTTTGGCAGAATCAATGAAAAGCTTGAACATGATTCTTTGGCTCTGAAGATGCCCACAGTCAGAATCTCCTCTTTGAATTACTGATGTTATCTGCTGAGTCGCCAAAGAAAAGGTGAAAGGCTACCTCAGGCTCTAAGAAGCAATTCTCAGGACATTGTAAGATTCAGGGATGAAAATCAAAATGTGTCTCTATGGGGTCTACTGTGTTATGGGATGGATGCTTCCTCCAGGTCTCACTCAGGATTTTCAGCTGACTCTGGGCAAGGCCGGCCTAAACTTCTGATATCAGTTGACCTAACCTCCTTCAAAGACAAACGACATACTTCTTGGATATCTCTGAAGAGGAAGCAGAGGTGGAGGACTCCCATGCTGAGCAGCAAGGGCCAGAAAATGCTGTCTTCTCTGATCTAGAGTGAGTGACCTCTTTAGTCTCACCTTTCCCTAAGGGAGTGACTGAGCCTTATCCAATCTATAATTGATAATTATAATTGACCTATAATTAACACCCTCAAAGGCCTCACCTATGATATTCCAAAAGAGAAGCCAAGGGGATCTCAGCTGGCATTGCTTTTTCCAGTCCTTCCCAAACCAGACAGTAGGGGTGAGCTTCTATTGGAACCATAACCTGTTAGAGATATGGATGAAGAATTAGAAAGTCCTAAAGTTCTCAAAACAAAGAAAATGGAAACATTCACCTAAGGAGTAAACAGAAACCTTTCCTTGTAAGGGTACCATATCATAAAGATTTGCATTACTCAAGGAAGGTTCTAAACATTAATTCTATCCAAAGAGAGGTCTGTTCTTTACATTTGGCCCTTGGGAGGTAATCTCTAAACCCTTGGACATTCTGCCTGACAATAATGGCCTTGTTAATCTAGAAGTCTTGAGCTAAGATAGATACTTCATGCTAACAATGATTTATGATGGAAGGTTTGAGTCTCACATTAAACAAGCCTCCAGAGGGTCTAAAGACTAAATCTGACCAAACGGGTGGTCAGCAATGTCTTCATGAATTAAACCCAACAGCAGTTTTGGAATTCAGGTTTAGATTAACTTATTTGATAAGCAATATTCCATGTGTATTGTCATACACTGTTGGTAGACTTTGTATGGAAAGATCAAGTGGAAGCTCTGTATCAAGTTTCCTATGTGCCTCTCCTTTAGGCTGATTTTAATCTATATCCTTTACTGCAGTAATCCATACTCATGAGTATTTGAGTTTCCTTCCAGCAGATTTTCAAACCTTAGGTTGGTCATGGAGACTGTTGAACCTGCAGTATTTCACATGTGAGGGTGATCTTGGGGGACTACTGAACTTTAGAGGTCTTCATTTTGACTGCTGTAGAGATCTCAGATTCCCTCCTTTGCTAACCTTCCTCTGTTGGCCTTTCCTCTTAGATGAAGGAACCACCTCACAGGCAACACTTAAGAGGAAGGGTATGTGTGTCTAACTTTGGTCTGTGAAAACAGATAGCAATGTTACTGGGAAGCAAGGTCCTAACAAGGCAAAGTCCTAACACCACAGGAACTGGAAACACATCTTATTTTTTTTTTTTTTTGAGACAGGGTCTCGCTTTGCAGTTCAGGCTGGTCCTGAGCTCAGCTCACTATGTAGCCCAGGCAAGCCTTGAACTCAGCAATCCTCCTGAGTGCTGGGATTACAGGCATGAGCCACCACGCCCGACACTCAGAAACACATCTTTTAGTCTTTGTATTTTTGATGAACTATTTTAGACAAGAAATATAGACTGTAATCTAGAGTACAGCTAGAGTTTATTACAAAATGACGGATTTTCAGAGAGACAGAATATACTTTCAGGCATAAAAATGAACACAAATCAGGATGGCTATTGTTGTGAATCAAGTCTTGAATTGTATTATGTGATTAACTGGGTCTTTTGGGGGAATACCCTTTCCTTTTTCCAAGGTCATTGCTCTTTTACAAATAAAATGGTCTGTGTTTACTTACTTCAGAGAGAAGCAGGTTTCTGGTTACTCCTTATGTGAATGTTTACATTTTCTTGGTTTTGAGACCTTGAGGACTCTGTAACTCCTCATCCATATTTTGGACTTTGTATGGACCCTAAACTTTTATCAGTGTGCTCAAGGAATGTTATCTTTTCTTGGGCTAAAATTTGAAACTATAAGCTTACATAGATTTTAATTTATAGCTAATGATTATGAAAGTAAAGGGGGAAAAATCACATATTTGCTTTTCAGTTAGTCTGTCTCAGGCCTGCTAAAATCCATGTTTATGCCTAATATTTCCCTGCTGAGACTTGGGGGATGTAATTAATTTAGGGGATTAGGCATTGTGTCATTCTAGCTACCTAATGCTGACAGGAGGTCAGGGAGCATCAGGTTCCCTACTCTTGATGACTTTCAGGTTTGGAGGGTTGGTTAAGGAGGCTACAGATAGCTGGATCAGGAGGATACAAGATCATCTGGAAGCAGACAGATAAAACAGGAAGATAAGACAGTTTATTATACAAATCCAAAGATTATTGGAATAAAATTGTAACAGTTGTTAACCTTTTCCACCAAGTTGATTCAGAGATCCAAGACCATCAGAAGCAAAAGATTAAAATATAGTTGAGGGCCAGGGATTTAGCTCAAGTGGTACAGCGCCTACCTTGAAAGCACAAGGGCCCAAGTTCAATCCCTCATATGGCTAAAATAAAAATAAATTTAATCTAATTTAATTTAAAAATAAAATTTAAAAAATAGTTGATAAGGGAAATGGTAACTGAACTCCTATACTTGGACTTGTAGGGCCTCTTTAAGGTACCACTGGATGAGCTCATATACCTTGGAAGGACAAATGAGTGGAAGGATAATTAAAATAAAGAGTCCAGTTAGGAAACGATTACTCAAGGTATGTGCAGCCCTTTGTGGGATGGTAGGGTGGGGATGGTATGGTATTTACCTAACTGAAGTATACTTAGACAAGTATCTCAAATCTCTCAGAGGTTGGCTTTCCCAGGATGGTGAGGTTTCTGGTGGGTCTTCTCCTTTCCAAAGTTTGACTCAGAAATGATGGATCCAGCTGGAAATTCCTAGAAATTTGATAGCTATTTGAGAAGAGAGAAACACCAAGAAAAGGTCTTTCCAAAAAAGGAGTCAATCATTAACTTTGTAGGCCCTCCTTGCATGTTGTAAAGAGACATAATGTTTTAGGCTGCTAGTGAGGCTTTCAAGTATTCTAGAGAGATCAATGAAGACCCAGTAAGAGCAAAGGAGGTGATTCCTCACATGAAGAGTTAGTTTAGAGTGGTAGAGGAATAGTAGAAAAATAACAAGGAATAGACCTTGTTTATAGTATCATCATCACATTATTAATTTCATTGATAGATTAGTTATTCTGAACAGCTAATTCAAGTCCTCCATGTGCTCCTGCATGGTTGTGAAAGTTCAAATTGTCCCTCATGTGAGAATGTTGGGTTTATTGCTGGTTTTATCTTCAATCCCTACATTGGAGGGGAAGTAACTATTGGTACAGAGTCCATTTTATAGTGCTTTATCCACAGGAGAACAAAAAAGATATTTAAAAGGAGCCACTCTTAAGGCACAAAACCAATGAGAGTATCATATAGATCAGTCATAGATATAAATTTATTTTTATAAATTTCATCCCTTATGAATTTTCTGCAAAAACTTGTCTCAGACTTTCTGGTTTTGTCCTCAGACCTTTCCTATTCTGGCTAACAACATTATAACATACAAGATCCTTTCTTTCTAAAATATTGTCTTTTTATCCTTTTAAATTAAAAATATATTCATATTCAGGGCCAGAGAGTTAGCTCAGTGGTTCCAGTGCCTGTCTTGCAAGCGCAAGGTCCTGAGTTCGATCCCAATAACCACATACAATGCTGGGCGTAGTAACTCATGCCTACCAGCAATCAATAAAATCAATACCACACACCACAGTGCTGGGTGTGGTGGCTCACGCCTGTAATCCCAGCACTCGGGAGGCAGAGACAGGAGGATTGCTGAGTTCGAGGCTTTCCTGGGCTACATAGTGAGCTCAGGGCCAGCCTGAACTACAAAGTGAGACCCTGTCTCAAAAAAATATATTCATATTCAAATCCTTCTTTATATCACTTTTCTTCTATTTACTGGTTTCTTTCTCTCCTGCCATCTTTCTTTCCAAATATCAGCACAAACAAATAGCACTAGAAAGGTGTATTTGGAGTCAGTATATAGTGGTGATTATATGTTCTTTTCGAGTTCTAAGACCCAAATCAAAGCAATAATTTTAGTGAGTTGTCTTGATGTTCCTGCAGGCAAGAAATGGGTGTCAGTAGTGTATGTGAGATGAACAATAGCTGTTACCACCTTTTGGGGTCCTGTAGAGGTGATTGTTTCTATGTTCTTGGTGTCCTGAACAAAGAATTGAATAAGACCTATGAAAAAAGGTAGCAAAGATTTATATTTATTGAATATGAGAAAGAAGTATGCTCTGCAGGGTGAGAACAGCCACTGAAAATGTTCACAATGGCTATGAGGTTAATGGCAGCAGTCTTTTGTATCTCCCATTCCTCAGCCTGTTGTCAGATCTAAACTGTCCTATCAAAAGGTCAGTTGGTTTTGTGCCAGATGTAAGATGAACTGAAGATAGCACTTTCTGGTCCCAGGTGCAAGGATTTAGAATGGTGCTCTGTATATGTGTTGTAGGTCTTCCTGATTGACAGGTGGCACACACTTGCTCTGCCAGTTTGCCCTCCCTTAATGTTCTATTGCATAAACACTTGCCTTTTGCCATCTCTTACATGGGCACTGCCATCAGTAAATCACATTCCACCTGAATTATGAATGGGCTGCTCTTGAAGATCTGGCTGGCTACACAAGCCAGATTAACAATATCAAGAAAATGATGGACAATCTTAGGGTTATTTGCCTCCTGGTCAGATGGACTGAGTTCAGGAGTAGGAAGGATTCAGAGTAGCAGGATTAAGCCGGGCGTGGTGGCTCACGCCTGTGATCCCAGCACTCGGGAGGCAGAGACAGGAGGATTGCTGAGTTCGAGGCTTGCCTGGGCTACATAGTGAACTCAGAGCCAGCCTGAGCTACAAAAGCGAGACCCTGTCTCAAAAAAAAAAAAAAAAAAAAAAAGAAGAGTAGCAGGATTAAGCATAGAACATCTATGGAGAGATATTTCAGGATAATCAAGAAAAATATTAGATAGCATAAGAAACAACAGTCTGAATCAATGAGATACTTTGACCTCTAACAAGGAATTCACTTGATGAGGAAATGGGTAGACAGAGCAATCTTAAAAGATTCCTCTACTAAAAAACTATTGTCTTGATACATCCTGGCCATCCCTGTACTATTGGATCTAGCTGCTTTGATGTATATCTTACATGTCTTTGAGGTCCTAAGGTAATGTTGCCAAACCTTTTAGAGCTTTCGATGATATAAACAGCCCAGTTCAGCACATGTGCCATAGGTTCACCACCTGTTCCCTAAGGCCTAGGTAAGGATCCCTAAAGCCACACCTTGATGTTCAGTTACATATGAACTGAAATGTTTGTCAAGTTGTGGAATTCCTAAAGCAGGGCCTTGATGAGAAGGGCTTCTAGTTTATCATAACATTGTTGTTTTACTCCAAGAAATGAGGAGTTTGATTGTTATTTCCTTTTAGGGATTCATATAGGTTATAGCCAATAGGCCATATCCAGGCATTCACAGCTGACAATAGCCAGTTAAACCTAGAAAAGTACAAACTTGCTTTCCTATCCTAGAAGCTAGAAGATCTTAGCTTGTATACACTCTGCTGAAAGAGCTCAGTGCCCTGCAGCTTAAACAAACCCTAAAATGTGGACTTTGGAGGGACAGTAATTTGGCATTTTACTTTGAAACCAAATATCCCATTAGCAAGGAAATTGAAAATCTGAGGCAA
This sequence comes from Thryonomys swinderianus, assembly GCA_004025085.1. NCBI lineage: Eukaryota > Metazoa > Chordata > Mammalia > Rodentia > Thryonomyidae > Thryonomys > Thryonomys swinderianus. Next base: position 8,929 of record PVIC010050742.1, read on the forward strand.
ATAATCTTAACTCTCTGTTAGGAAGAACAAATAAGAAAAACACCTACATATTTTTAACAACTTCATTCATTAAGGTTAAATCATTTATGTTTATAGCCAAAGATTGTCCAAAAAATGGGGGGTCTGCTTCTGAACCCTGTGAAAAGGCAGTCCACATAAGCTGTTTGTTCTAACTCCAATTCATTAGTCCACACAAAGGAAAAAAAGAATTAGAGCTTGGGAACCACTGGATGCAAAAGAAAGCATCTTTAAGGTCAATAAGTATAAAATATTGGGTAAGACTCCAGCTTTCTATAGAAGACTCATTGGTCTCCTGATATGAACTTGCATGGGGCGCTGCAGTGAGCTCCAGGCCTTCTACGAAATCTTTCAGTCTCCAGTGTGCACACAGACACCCTGGACACTTCCTCATCCAGCTGCGTGGGTGGCCATTGTAATCCCATCTTGTAAATTCATATAGATCTGTATATTTTATGTTATATCTGTTTCTCTAGTCAATACTGACTGATATACTTTGGGGTCCAAAACTCACAATGACCTACTAAATGCTGCTAGTTCTTTTTTTGTTGTATATTACTGTTTGTTTGATGACCAGGATATATAGGAGGAACAAGAGTGGAGAAAAGGAAGCTAAGATTAGTAAGAATTTTGGCATATGAGATACTTCTGATCACTTCTCTACCTCTTTAAAAAGATGCCTATGGGCCGGAGATTTAGCTCAGTGGTTCCAGCGCCTGCCTAGCAGCGCCTGCCTCCAGCGCAAGGTCCCTGATTAGATCCTTAGTAACCACATACAACAGTACCGTGTTTGGTAGCCACACCCACGGGCAATCAGTACCGCATACCCCAAATTCCGGGCTTGGTGGCTCAAGCCTGTAATCCCCAGCACTCCAGAGGCAGAGGCAGGAGGACTGCTGAGTTCGAGGCTTGCCTCAGCTACATAGTGAGCTCAGGGCCAGCCTGAACTACAAAGCGAGACCCTGTCTCAAAGGAAAAAAAAAAAAAGGTGTCTAACTTGAATGTAGTCATAGGCTGTATCTGAAGGGCTAGTCCTTGTGACACATGTGCGAGTAAAGAACACATGGTTCAGAGAAAGAGAGGAAATAAACCAATAGGGAGAGGTATATAGGTGTCCTTTGCCTTTCTACAGACTACAGGTTATATGTAATTTGTCTTGTCTGAGTCCTGGATCTAGATGGTTGATTTGCCTCTGTGTTATTTTTTGCAACTACTGGTTGACAAGGAAGCCTCTCACCAGTTGATGTAATAGTTTGTATTCTGCTAATATCTGCATGAAATGAATCTCAACGTGCATTTCCCAATGCATAGACTGTACCACACCATCTAATATATACAGAAAGATTGTGGCTGTCTTAGAATCCAATGGCACATGAGCCAGATTTAATTGATACTCTGTATGGAAAAAAGAATACTCAGCAGGAGTGGTAGGAGAGTTAGAGAGCTATTAACATTATGTTATCTTCTGAGCAAAAGTGACGTTAATCTTGAAACTGATGGAAGATGCAACAGAAACCCCAAATCCTAGAAGCTGGTTTGGAATTGCAGGTCAAACTAAGTGAGAACAACACATTAAATTGTAGTAACAATGTAAAACAACACAGCCCAAAACATTATATTGCCTATAATGACACCTTAGCTCAGCACAAAGTCTGGCATATTGAGCAATAATTCCAAGCCAATGCACTGCTGCGACATAGAGTAAACAGAAGGGAGGGAAGGCTCGTGATTTTAATCCAGAGGTAGAGGCAATGGAGATATCCCATCTTCGCTCTCAGTGAGTCAGCCATCCATGGCACAACACTGAGGATATTGTCAGGAACCTTGTTCTAACCATGGTGAGGTCCTAACACAAGAAGGAACTGTGTAAGAGACCGCAATCTTTTGTGTGTCTTTGACAAAATATATTAGATAAGATGTACACTTTAATATTGGTAGATTTTATTGTAAAAATGATAAATTTTCAGGGAGAGAGAATACACCCTCAAGCATGAAAGCAAGCAAGTGCTTAGAAGGCAGTTGTGCTGAAGTCTTAGGTTGCATCAAATGATTAAGTGGGTCTTTTTAGGACCATCCTTTCTTTTCCCCAGGGTCATTGTTCTAAGAAACTAGGCTGTGTTAACCTGCTTCAGAGAGAAATAGGGCCCTCTTTATTCCTTAAGTGGATGTCTCTCTTTTAGTTTATTTTGAAACTCTGAGCTTACTCCAAACCCTCTTCTATGGTCTAGACTTTACATGAATCCTGATCCTTAGCAGCATACTCAAAGGATGTTACCTTCTCTTGAGCTAAAATTTGAAACCACAAATCTGTGTGATTTTATTGTAGCTACTGATCAAGAAAGTGAAAAAATAATAATTTCTTCTTTGCTTTCCAGGTAACCCCCAGGTACATATCTCCAGGCCTCCTAGTGACTTTCTGTGGAGTAGCAGGGCAAAGACATGTGTGCCTCCTGTTTTAGATGTGTGCTCACTTTGACTTCTCCTCAGTACTCTGTCAAGATCCTTACCTAGACTGTTGCCAAGACCCAAGTCTCTTCTTGTCTGACTTAAGGGTGACAGCCCATTCCAAGTCCAAACCTTATAGAGGATGAAGTGAGTGAAAGCCTCATAAGACTGCTCTGTGGGGGCCAGAGATTTAGCTCAGTGGTTCCGGCGCCTGCCTGGCAAGTGCAAGGTCCTGAGTTCGAGTTCCAGTAACGACATACAATGCTGGGCATAGTGACTCACGCCCACCAGCCATCAATAGCACATACCACAGTGCCGGGCATGGTGGCTTGTAACTGTCATCCCAGCACTCGGGAGGCAGAGGCAGGAGAATTGCTGAGTTCGAGGTTTGCCTGGGCTACATAGTGAGCTCAGGGCCAGCTGAACTACAGAGAAGCTGTCTCAAAAAAAAAAAAAAAAAAGACTGCTCTGTGGGAGGAACCTCACCATTGAGAGCAGAGGATGGATTCTATATGATGCATCAATAAAGGGATGGGTTGCTTTTTGGTATACCCACTTTGATTTCTATCAAAGAATGGCTCCCTTCCCATGTACTGAACTGAACACCCCCCCAAAACAACCATGACCTCACCAACCTAAGACCTCACCAAGGAAATGAGGAAACGTTTCATCTTACTAGTTCAACCTGAGACCTTGCAGAACTGACAGAAGAGGGAGAACTCTGGCATCTTCACTGTTTCACAGTGGTGGTCCTCTACTGGACTCGGGATCCTTAACTGGACTCCTGGAATGAAACAAATGTACTGTTTTCTGTTGATGTTAGTCTTGCCTCCTTGGACTATGGCTTCCTCTAAGGAGGAAGTAGAAGAGTTTCATCTTGCATGAGGTCTCCAAGAGATGAGAGCAGGGCCCAGCTAGTCTCTTCCCGCTACACCTGGTGACAGCGTTGACTCTTTCCTCCTGCAAGTCTTTGCTGCAGTCAGAATCTAGAGCCTTTAGCTAAACTGAGGCTTCCCTGCCTAAACCAAAGCCATTGCCTCCCAGGGATCTAAGGAAGAATGGAGAAGCAAAGCTGGAGGCAGCTGGTCACCCTACCTGGGGTCTAACAGGGCTGGCACAAGGGACAGGGATGAAGTATGCACAGCCTCATCTTTCCCCAAGATAAAAAGATTTTCTTGCACAAATTAATTCTGCAGCTTTTCTAGAAGGCAGTCAGATTCTTTCCACCACTTCTTTCCTCTTCATGTATACCTGGACTGATTTATAGACTTATTATTCTTTTTCATTAATTAACTGATCGACTTTTTTTTTTTTTTTT
>PVIC010050743.1:0-12701 GCA_004025085.1 Thryonomys swinderianus
TGCCTTCTAATTTTTTAATAGACAATCCCGTATAATGTTAGTAAGTCACCTATTTTTTGTGTTTCTCCTCCTGAATTTATTTAAAATGGTTAACTTTGCATGTAGTAAGTGGAACCATTTTTAACAATAAGCAATTTGTGTAAGTTTTAAGTAGAATGTTACTCTGAGTAGCCTGCAAAATCTTGTGCCATCCTACTCAGTCCTACCCAGGATGTAAATCACCCCTTTACTTAGCATATCACACTGTAATCATTATTTTCCCAGTTACAAAAATGATGATTGCAGAACAGTGTGAGATGCAGATGTCTCCAGTCACTGCACTAGGGAGATTAAAGCAGAAGGATGTGAGTTCAAGGCTAGCCTATTCTACATCAGAAAATTCTAACTCAAAAATCAAGCTTTTGTTACCAAGTGAAAGATTGGTATGGCATTATTATGGCTTTTGTGCTCGCTTCGGCAGCACATATATTATGGCTTTAAAGGGTTTTGTATAGCCTATTGTTTCAATATTCCACTGCAGGTCTTGAAACATATCCTTGGATGTTAAAGAAGATATTTCTTCACTGGGTAAAATAAACTGAAAACAGGTCTGTGGTAGGGTAGTGGAAAAACATGATGGGAGAGGTAGCAATCTGTAGGGCTGTCATTAGGTCTCAGTCTTCTATAAAGCTGTACCTCTCTACCGTGACCCCTACAAATATTTCTTGTTAAAACCCAGTTTTATGTGGGGTTGTACAATTGGATATTTCTCTTGTCCAAGTCAGTCACGCTGTGATAAAATTGTAGTACATTAAGCTATGGTTAAAACAACTTCTCCTCAGGCAGACCCTGTTAATAAGGGAATGCTCAGGAGTATATAAAAATGGCTTCTTTTTCCTCCCCCAAGGTGGAAACATGAGGAGTTTCTTCTCCGATCTTCACTTTGAAAACCAGTAGAGCTTCAGGGGTAACCCTCACAAAAGACAGGGACCCTAAGAACTGGTTCCCCAGGAGTTTATGTCTCTCAGATCTACTACAGTGAGCCTTCAGCAAAGTATCAGTCACTTTCTAGATTCCTATCCAGTGCTACTACTATTTTTTTTTCTGGTAGCTCTTTTTCCTAAGTTTTGATGTTTCTATTTTGTCTCAAAGTTGTATTTTTTATTATTTTCTTTTGTTGTATCTAATTCTACTTTCAATACCTCTCCCCTGACTTCTCAGTATTTCAGAGACTATATGTAAATTATTAGTCTTATGGATATTTTCTATTTAGTTTTATTACATTTTAAAATAATATTATTTAAAAACAATGTTTTCTGTATGTTTAAAACTTTTCAAATTTTAATTTCTCTTTAGTATGAAAATATTATAAATGTTCATATTTTATGATTGCTTCATTTATACATAGAATTATTACTAATACATACATACTATACATATAATTATTATCTACTTGTTAGGCCTAGTTTCATATGCTTGTTAGATTAAGATTGTTATTTGCAAAACTCTACATTCTAAAGTTTTTATCCTAAATTATCAATTATTATTTCCTTATAAATCAGTATATTTTTCTACTTTCCTAATTTTATAAATTTTACTTGATATATTTGTATATTTGTTATTAGATCAGTGAAAATTTAACATAGAATCCTCCGGTAAAAAATTCACCATACAGAATTTTATACTGATTTTCTCTGAGTGTTTTTCAGCTTTTAGATTAGATTCTCTGATATTGATAAAGCTTCATAAGGTAACTACTAGTTTATACTTGTTTGGTATATATTTTTCCATTTTTTTTTTTTCTTTTTGAGCAAGGGTCTCGCTTGGTAGTTCAGGCTGGCCCTGAGCTCACTAGTTAGCCCAGGCAAGCCTTGAACTCAGCAATCCTTCTGCCTCTGCTTCCAGAGTGCTGCGATTACAGGCGTGAGCCACCACGCCCAGCATTGTGGTGTGTGGTACTGATTGCTGGTGGGAGTGTCACCATGCCCAACATCATATCCTTGTGTGCAGTTACCAGGATCCAATCAGGGACCCTGCACTTGCTAGTCAGGCACTGGAATCACTGAGCTAAATCACCTGCCCTTTTCCATATTTTTATAGGACTCCACATACATATCCCCATACATCTTGCTGCCTAACTCTTTTTTTCTGGTAATCTGTCTTTGCCTTCTGTTATCTCTGTGAACTCAACTGCTTCTCAACTCAGTGAACTGATCAGGGTTTCTCAATTTCTCTATGCATGCTCTGTGTACTTTGGATGAAAGCTTTATCAAGTAAGCAAATTTTGGCAATAATAAAGTTCACCTTGTATTTTCTCATCTCTAAAATCAATGTCCTTTGTTACCTGAAACCTTACTAGTCTTATATGCTGTTTATTTTAAATTAATTCAAATAGCTCATTGCTGTTACTGAATTTTGATCTAAAGCTAAATCCTGGAACTTCTAATATTTTTAATATTTTTCTATTTGGAGTTATTTCACCTGTTTTTAAATTTCCTTGTAATTTATTTTTTCTTATTTCTTATTTCCTGATATCCTCCTTTATTTTTATAATATATTAACATATTTGTTTTATATTCTAGACATACAAAATCTGTTTTATAGTTTCCTAGTATCTGTTTATTTTATCTTCATCCTTTTGTTATGACAGTTTCAATGAAAACCTCTTTAAACTTAATACTCATGGTTAAATATTTGCTTTTTAGGAAGAGTTTTAGTCTCTAAGGGTGAACTTTTATAGCAAACCATACAGTAGTAGTTTGTCATTATTTTTTTCATTACTCACTGCCTATATTCCTAATCCAACAACATTCAGCTACAACTATAGGTAAAAACATGATCCAGAACCTGGATGTTTCTCAACTAAATAACAAAGGTTCCTCTATTTCTCTAGCTATAGTTTTCCCTAAAGCTGTGCTGCTGGTTTGGACTTTGCCAACTAAATCCAGTACTCTGATGAAATTGATGTGCCACAGCAATCCTCAAACAATTGGGAGTGGGTATCAGTGGGTTTATTCCACGTCATTTTTACCCACAAATTAGATGATACTGAGACATATTGCAAAGGCCAAGTGTTGTGACAGAATCTTAATTCCACATTACTGCTTATTAATATTTCTCTATTGTCTTTCTATCTTTGGTGCTTCACTTTTCTCATTTAATCTTCTGTTATTCCTGAGACAGTCTCCCAATTAAACTATTTTCCTCTAATTATTTAGTTCAAGTATTAAATTCTATATTCTTTGGTGGATAACTTATGGTTCTCCAGAAAAATAGAACTAATGGAACACCACACACACACACACACACATGCACACACAAACACACACACACAACGCACACAGTTACAGAAGGTTGAGTGATTTTGGAGGTAATGAAATACAGAGATCTACCATTTGCAAATTGGAAAGTTAGACCAGCCAGTGGTGCAGTTCTTTCAGTTCACAGGAATGGCACCCAGCAGAGCTAGTAAGTGCATTGTAGTCTTCCTGCAAGAGAAGACTGATGCCAGCTCAAAACCAGGGAGACAATGTACTCTCATTTGCTGACACATTTGTTCTACTTAGTATTCACCAGTTTGGATCAGCTCTACCCCATTCACTGTGCTACTCCACATGTGTGAATTCAACAGGTGATCTCTTCCAGAAAGATTTTCACAGACATACTGAGAATGATATTTATTCCATTGTCTGAATATCTAAACCCTAACCCAGTCAAACTGATGCATAAAATTAAACACTGGAACTGAGAAACTACTCTGTAACTTCACTGAATCTTTACAATAAGGAGATAAGTATAGGTTGCCTTCATTGAGTGGAAATTCCTTTACTAACCTGTCCAAATTAAATCAACCTGAGCCTTTTTTTATCTCTCAGGTCCTATAAGGAACTGAAAACTGAACAACACATTTTTAATTATCTCAAGGCAATAGTCAACTTTAAAACATTTTTTCTTTTGTGGGTTTCTTTAGTGTGACTGAGTGCATGTGTGTCTATATGTGCGTGTGTCTAATCTTTCTGACATGGACAATTGAGAAATTCATTTAAGAAAATTTCTGTGTGTGTGTGTGTGTGTGTGTGTGTAAAGCATTCATTGGGAGCTCCAATCCAGTACCTTCTATGTCATAGTCCTGAAGATAGTGGATCAGTTTTTCATATGAAACATTAGTAACAGCCTTTAAATTACTTTTGTGTATCTCAAATTCAGTTTTTATTTTGATTCACCTATTCTATCAAATATTTAAATATTGAATTGTAGAAAACAGCAACTTTCTCTAAAACTTATAGTAACGTTTTAATAAAGGTTTATATAGAGAGAATTTTTATGTTAGACATTTTGTAAAGATTGTATTAACCTCAGTTCTGGTTGTCACTTTGTCATGAAGAAAATTTCCATTTGGAACTCATTGGAATAGAAAGTTGAAATTCACCATGTAACAACTTTTAGAATCCTAGAAATGTATAAAATTACGAATTTTTATGAGTTAAACATGTATAAATATATAATTTATTTGGACTTTCATTTGGTTGAATATATTTTACATAGTGTCAAATGGATGCAAATATATATTTTATAATATTGGTGAAATTTTTTTTGTTTTTGCTTTTGTTTTGAGGTAGGATCTCATTTTGTAGTTCAGGCTGGCCCTGAGCTCACTATGTAGCCCAGGCAAGCCTTGAACTCAGCAATCCTCCTGTCTCTGCCTCCCAAGTGCTGGGATTACAGGTGTGAGCCACCACACCCAGCAGGTGAAATTTTTGCTTTTGATTTCAATCTGTGCTTTAAATGTCAATTTTCCTAATGTCTATGGAATGTCACTACTGTGGCTTATTTTTTTTAATTCCTCACAAATTATCCTGGCTCCAAAGGGAAAAATCCACTCTTCTCCGCAATGAAATATTGAAGTGTTTTATAATGGTTCTGTGGTGTTTTGTTAATTCATTCATTAATTTATTCTTTTATTCAACAAATATGTATTGGTAACATGTTAAAAGTATAAATGTGATAAGATAAACAGCTAATATTTGCATTCAGAGAGTGTACAGTCCAATAAATAAGACTAATTAATAAATGGAACTAACAATAAATAATACTAATTTGGATAATTTTAAAGGAGGAAAATAAATTTAATTTTAAAAAAGTATATCAAAAACAGAGTCAGATTCAGATCAAGATGTTCTTTGTTGTGGTAATGCTGAGTTGTAAAGGAAAAGATATAGGCATAAAAGTTGAGGGTGAGTGGTACTGTACAACTAACAAGATAGAGTCAAAGAAGATTGAAAGAGAGCATAAGGATATTTGCTAGAATGGCATAAGATGATGGCCAGAGGCCAGATAAATTGAAAACTCAAGGTAATGTTAGATACTGAGTTTCATTCAAACTAAAATGGAAAACAAACTGTTTTAGAATTTAAGTTGAGAGACTTTACAAGATTTTTTCCCCTAAACTTTACATTAGGGCTGTTCTGTGGAGAACAGAGTGAGGTTAACAACATTAGAAAAGTAGACAACAGAATGAGGAAAGCTTAGAGTTTCCAGTGGAAATTGAAGCATGCACTGTCAATAAAAGGAAACATTGTTTTTTGGTAGGGGATGTTTCATTTAAAAAAAACTACTAAAAAATACTGCTGTGTATAGCTTGGGGCTATAATGCAGTATTCTCTCCCAAGGTTCCTGTTCAGAGACAGAAGAGACTATTGTTCAGAAATACCATGTTGTTTCATGTCCTCAAACAGCCCTCATTTTCTTTTCCCCTGAAAAAGAATTTTTTGAAAATTGTTTTTGTGTGTGTGTGTGTGTGATCAAAGACTATTCACTCTCACAAATGTCTTCAATAAATTATCAAAGATATTTTTAGCAATTTCTTTAGGATATATTGGGTTTTTCCTATCACAACTATTTGAGTTTCAAAGAGTGTAATCTGAAAAGAAAGTGAAATATGTAAGTTTTTCAAGTTTCTTCTAATTCCGTTTTTCATTTTACTTACCAAGAATAAAATTGTAATAAAATGGATGTGTTTTGCTATGTTCCATTTGTGGACATAAAGTTGTTTGATTCAAAAATAGCATTCATTTTGTTTTAACAGAAAATCCTAATTAGCTTATTTGAGAGTCATAATTTACACTGCTCACTGTGGCCTTTACTATCATATTTTAGCCTTTTTATTCTCTTCTGTGATCTGTTAATTCAGTGCTAGAAATAGGCCTCAAAGAAAAAGAAGAGCAAAATCACACAGCAATAGATTCATTAGTTACAATTTTTAATGAAGTGCTGATATTCAAATCGTATTGTCAGTAGGATAAGTCCTACTATTGAGGAATAGCAATTGACTGATATACTTTATTGATATGATTTCCCATATTCCACAAGTTTAGGCTTTTTTTTTCCCTTTCTTGCTGATTTTTTAAAGCTACAAAATCATAATTAATACAAACAGAAAAATAAGCCTTCAGCAAATTAATTATAATTTTGCATGCCATGCATATGAATCTTAATCTGGTTGATAAATTTATAATGATCGACACTACTATGTAGAATAAATGATAAAGTATGTTTTATAGGAAATTGGGGAGAATATATAACTTAAAAGATTCTTGCAAGCTGTACTTTAGTCTAATTTGGCTCCCAGCTCTAGTTCAAGTTTTGATATGAAACTATTTTGAAGGCAATTGTCATAAACACACAGTGAGGAATGTAATGTGCTACTGTGTCATGTTTCATCAGTAAACTGTTCAAAAATACAATATTGTGCTTTTTGAATTATTTGTTCCACCAAAATTTGCCAAGGACATCAAAGTAGAATTTTTTAAAAATGCTTTATGCTTGAAGTGCAGTTTGTAATAAGGTAACCAAACATTAATTTAAGCACTAAATTTTAATAATATGATGGTGGCATAAGTATGTGAGGCAAAATGTTTAGTGTGTCTCAGTATGTCTTCAGTGTACAGTTGAGTGAATCATTCAATCCATTTTTATGACAAAATTTGCATAATATTATGATAAGAAAATACTTTCTAGGAATTAGCTATCTTTTGTTATCCTCACTCAGATATGACTATTAAAGTTATTCCATGGTCACAAATATCAAATTTCTTACACAACAAACTTCTTCAAACTGGTTTCAACTTTGGCCATGATATGAATAGATAAGATTAAATGCTATGTGGGGGAAAAACTAAAAATGCTTATTTGAAGCAAGAATGGGAGGTTGGTACTAAAAATGGAAAATAGGGCTGGGGATTTAGCTCAAGTGCTAACGCACCTACCTAGCAGCACAAGAACCTGAGCTCGAACTCTGGTACTGCAAAATTTTTTTTAAATAAGTAAAAATGAAAAAATCATTTATTTTAATAAATTTGAAAAGTAAAATATAGCACAGTCCATTAATGTGAATCCTGATGCAATTCTAAAGAGAACTGAGGACTTTACATCCTTCCTAGGGAGAGATTTAAAATGATTATTGAAATCAAAGTCAGAATCAAAGTGGTCACAAAAACAAGAATCAAGAGCTTGGAAGATGCTACCAAGTAGTATTAAGAAGAGGTGAGTGTGCTGGCTGAGTGTTGAAAGGTCATGAGGAGCTGCTTACTAATTTTCATTAAGCCAGGTTTATAGACGGTTTCTCAAATTAAGATAGTTCAGAATCATCTGGAGTGCTTACACACCTTATTAATTTTAACATCATAGAGAAAACCAGTTTTACTAATATCTGTCATGAGCACAAATATGACCACTGGTTAAGACACAAGCATTTTTTTTTCTATATGAATTCTTGTCTTATAGATGATGATGATAATATGGAAGTAGAGAATTTTGAAATAAGAACTAGAACTGGGTATATTCTTAGCTATAAAGGACAAAAAGTGCAGAATCCTGACTCCTTTTTTTTTCTAATTTATGTAGATATAGTTGAAGAGTGATCGGCTGAAAACACTATACAGAAAAATACTTAAAGAAAACTCTTCCTATATAGATAAAATTTTCTACTATCCTTAGGAATGATTTTTTTTACTTGTATAGATTGTCTTTTTTCAGTACTTAGTGTACTGAATGTACACTAAGAGAGTTATGTAAGGAAACATGGTCAAAGTAATAAGGTCACTGTTTTCACTTTCATTTAACTAATTCGAAAAAGGTACAGCAATCCCATACCAAAATGATACATGCATATATTAGATACGTCAATTCATAGGATTTTCTTCATCTTTGTAATTATTAGTACTTAACTTTCAAGGAACTGCTCAACGTTTGGTAAAACATACATGTTAAACCTAGAGATATACCTAGCCTTAGAAGATACACCTAGTTTAGAGGTTTAAATAGTAGTTAATAATTAGCTTAGTATTTATACCCATCAGCTTTGTAAATCCATAAATATAGGTTCTGAACTCAATACTATTATATTGATATACACTGATTAACATTTTATAGGAAATATATGACAAAGTGATCCATAGAGTACTTCATTGAAAAACATAGTGCTTAACCCTCCACTATGTTCTTTGCATATCCAAAGAGATGTTAAGAAAAATTTTGGCAGAATTTTACCTATTTTAAAGCATGTAAATTGTCACTGAATTAAATTTAGGAGCCAAATGTACAATTCATAAGAATATTCTAAAATATGTGACTTATTACACACAATTGTAAGCTCCATAGCTCCCAGGTTGAAATTAAAATCAAATCTTAAGGGCCAGAGATTTAGCTCAGTGGTACTGGCGCCTGCCTTGCAAGCACAATATCCTGAGCTTGATCCTGGTAACCACATACAATGCTGGGCGTGGTGACTCATGCCCACGGGCAATCAATACGACATACCACAGTGCCGGGCATGGTGGTTCATGCCTGTAATCCCAGCACTTGGGAGGCAGAGCCAGGAGGATTGCTGAGTTCGAGGCTTGCCTGGGCTACATAGTGAGCTCAGGGCCAACCTGAACTTCCAAGCGAGAACTTGTCTCAAAAACAAACAAATAAATAAATAAATAAATAAATAAATAAATAAATCTTAATTTAATTAACAGAAAGAGGATAAAAGAAAATTCTATGGAATAAATACTTTATGGTGTTCTCAAGGTTATCACTCATTTTTTTTTTTACAAAGGACACTAAATAATATAAAGGGATAATGCTTTCAAATATATAAAAAATTCAAATTAGGTCTACCAAATAAGAGGGCCAAAAAAAAAGGGGGTAAGTTAAATAAATAGACACTTCTCAGAAAAAGAAATATAAACAGCTTTCTGGCCATTAGAAAAATGCAAATTAAGAAAAAGAACATTGCTATTACATTTTAGTCCAGAAAGACTATGAAGAAATTTGATAAAAAATGCCAGTGTGGCTGTTGGGGAAAAAAAAAATGATTTCTCTATTGTTGGTGGGAGTAGAAATTAGTGCACCCACTATTTAGTGTGAAGGTTCTTCAAAAAACTACTAAGAAGTTCTTCTTTGAAGTATCATCCCAGAAGAATTAAAGTCATCATGTCAAAATGTTCCATGAACACCCAAACAATAGCAGCACAACTCATAATAGCTAAATCTCAGAAGTATCCTATAAAAAACAACAGATAAATTTTTAAAAAGCATAATGTGTAGCATATACTGGAGTACTACTGCAAAGTAACACTCTGTCATAAAAAGTGACAATTTTAAATAATTTATAAGAAATTAGATGCACATTGAGACCATAATGGTAAGTGAAATAAATCAGGCACACTAGTTTAAATATCACATGGCTTTTCTTACATACAAGAAAAACTCAAAGGATAAAGAGTAATATGAAAGCTACAAATAGAAAAAAAAAGGAGACAAGAATTTTGAATTGAATTCTTTATTGGTACATTTTATATACAGCTCAAAATCACACTCAACATTGGAGATTTGTACCATATATAATTTGTGTTAATTCTCATTTTTACCCATATACCTACTCACCTACAACACCCCACCCATTATATACATGTGCTTTGGTTTTCTTTTGAGATCATATTTATTCTTTCCCCTCATTACTTTCCCCTACAACATTCCCTTTGCGTATTTCCTTTTTCACAAAATCTATCATACATTCTAGAACTTATTTCCATCTACAGGTTCTCATACCACGGAAAAGATATGGTATTTACATATCTGTGATCTATTTATTTTACTTATTAGTGTGTCCTCAAGGTGTGTCCAAGTGCACATAAATGACTCAAACTTGTCATTCTTTATGGCAGAATAGTATTCAATTTTATTTTTAAAAAAATTTCTTTATCCAATCTCCAGTTGATGGACGTTTGGGTTGTTTCCAAGATCCAGCTATCATGAACTGAGCTGTATGAACAAGGGTGTAAATCTGTCTTTCCAATGTGAGTTTTTAAATTCTTTTGGGTATATTCCTAGCAGGGGGATAGAAGGGTCAAATGGGACCCCTAGTCCTAGGTTTCTGAGAAATCTTCACAAAGATCTCCAAAATGGCTGCACAAATCTGTAATACCACCAATAGTGGAGAAGGGTTCCTTTCTTCACACAGCCAGGCCAGCATTTATTGTTGTTTGATTTTTTTATAGCAGCCATTCTTTGTGGAGTGAGATGAAATCTCAGTGTTGTTTTCACTTGCATCTCTCGAATGACCAGTGATGTGAAACATTTGTTCATATGCTTCTGGGCTGCTTTGACTTCTGCCTCTGAGAAGTGTCTGTTCATTTCAGATGCCCATTTTTGAATTGGGTCTTTAAACTTGGGGAGGCTGATCTGTTTGAGTCTTTTATATATTGTAGATAATAGCCCTTTGCCTGATAAACAGCTAGTCAATATTTTTGCCCATGTTGTTGGTTGTCTTTTAGCAGTGCCATCGACTTCTTTTGCTGTGCCAAGCTTTTCAGTAGGATGAGATCCCATTTGTTGATTCTTTCTGCTAGTTCTTGTGCTATAGAGGTTTTATTCAGAAAGTCTCTGCCTAAGTCAATGTCTCCAAGAGTTTTACCTAGCCTGTTTTCTTGCAAGCTTATTGTTTCTGTTTTAATGTTTAAGTCTCATAGCCACTGTGAGTTTAGTTTTGTTCATGGTGAAAAAGATAGGTCTAGCTTTAGCTTTTGGCAGGTTAAAGCCCAGTTTTTCCAGCAACATTTCTTAAAGAGGCTGTCTTTCTTCCATTGGGGAAGTTTGACTCCTTTGACAAAGATAAGGTGGATTAGGGTATCCGGAGTTACTTCTGGGTCTTCTAATCTATTCCACTGGTCCTGAGGTCTGTTACTTTGCCAGTACCATGCAGTTTTTATCAGAGCGGCTATATAGCAGAGTTTCAAATTGGGGATTGTAATACCCCCTGCCATGTCATGGTTGCTTAGAATTGCTTTTGCTATTCTAGGTTTCTTGTGTTTCCAGATGAATTTTTGTATTATTTTCTCTAGCTCTGTGAAGTATACCATTGGAATTGCATTGAATCTGTATATTAGTTGTGGGAGTATAGCCATTTTGACTATGTTGATTGTCCCTACCCAGGAACAAGGGATATCTTTCCACTTTCTGGTTTCCTTTTCTATCTCAGTTTTCAGAGTCCTAGAGTTTTTCAGAGTAGAGGTGTTTCACTTCCTTTGTTAGGCTGATTCCTAGATATTTCATTTTTCTGGGTGCTACTGTGAAAGGGATTGCCTCCCCAATTTCTCTTTCAGTGAGTATTTTGTTTGTGTAGACAAAGGCTATCGATTTTTGAGCATTGACCCTGTAACCAGCAACACTACCAAATTTGGTAATCAAGTCTAGCAGTCTTTGGTTGAGTTTGTAGGATCCTCCAGATAGAGTATCATATCATCAGCAAATAATGACAGTTTAACTCTTTCCTTTCCTATCTTTATTCCTTTTATATCTTTGTCCTGCCTGATTGCTATGGCTAAAGTTTCCAGGACTATACTGAACAAGAGTGGTGACAGCGGGCATCCATGTCTCATTCCTTGCCTTAGTGTAAAAGGTTTCAGTTTTTGCCCATTGAGTACGATGCTGGCTGTTGGTTTCTCCTAGCTTGTATTAAATTGAGATAAAGTCCATTGATTCCAATTCTCTGAGGGGTTTTGATCACAAATGGGTGTTGGATTGGGTCAAATGCTTTTTTTGCATCTATTGAGATATTCATATGATTTTTGTCCTTGAGTCTGTTAATATAATGTATTACATTGATTGATTTATGTATGTTGAATCACCCTTGCATCCCTGGGATAAATCCGACTTGAACAGGGTATATGATTTTCTTGATAATTCTCTGTATTCTGTTTGCCAGTATTTTATTGAGGATTTTTGAGTCAATGTTTATTAGCGACATTGGCCTGTAGTTTTCTTTTTTGGTGGGATCTTTCCCTGCCTTTGGAATCAAGGTGATGGTTGCTTCAAGAAATGATTTGGGGAGTACTGCTTCCCTTTTGATTCATTAAAGAGATTGAGATGTACTGTTTTAACTCTTCTTTAAAAGTTTTGTAGAATTTAGCAGTGACGCCCTCAGGACCAGGGCTTTTCTTTGTTGGTAGGTTTTTTATTACATTTTCAATTTCCCAGATTGATATCGGTTGTTTAACATTATTATATCCTCTTTATTCAGCTTTGGAAGTTCATATGTGTCTAGGAATCTAACCATTTTTTTTCTAGATTTTCCATCTTCTTGGAGTATAGATTTTCAAAGTACCTGTTTATGATCCTTTGGACTTCCTCTGGGTCTGTGCTGATTTCCCTATTTTCATTTCTTATAGCATGGATTT
>PVIC010050744.1:0-12710 GCA_004025085.1 Thryonomys swinderianus
ACTGAGAGGAAAAAAGTGAGAACCTGAATAAATATGTTGAGTGGATGCAGTGAATGCAGTAGTTTCACAGTTGGGTTCCACAGGTTTCACATAGATATGTCTCCCTCTCCTAACTGCCCTCATAAAGGACAGAATTAATACTTTTACATTTTCAGCATTAAACTATCATAGTAGAGTTCAGTGTCCATATTATCAAGGTAGTGTTGGAATCTCCTAGAAATCTAAACATGAGGGAATATGAGTTTGTAAATACAAATGATAAAATGAAAACTTTTTATGAGTAGTATTTTAGAAGACCTCGCCTTGGCCTTGCTCCTATATGCACATATGAGTAATAAATGATTTGCTGCTCTGCAAGATGTGGAAAGACAGTAAGTAGAAATGAAATGGTCAAACGTTTATAAGAGAATTTGGGAGTCACACAGAAGGAATAATTTTTCGAGTCCAGGTAGGGATGTATGCGTGGAAACATACATGCCCGTGAATTAGCTCCTGGAGCAGGTTTATCTTCCCTGTTGGAAAATAATTTTAAATGTGCCGATCAAGAGGTGTTGCTTAGGTTTTTTGGTTTGTTTGTTTGTTTTTTGAGACAGGGTCTCGCTTTGTAGTTCAGGTTGGCCCTCAGCTCACTATGGAGCCCAGGCAAGCCTCGAACTCAGCAATTCTCCTGTCTCTGCCTCCTGAGTGCTGGGATTACAGGCATGATCCACCATGCCCACACCGTGGTATGTGGTATTGATGGCTGGTGGGCGTGAGTCTCCACGCCCAGCATTGTATGTGGTTACCGGGATCGAACTCAGGACCTTGCGCTTGCGAGGCAGGCACCAGAACCACTGAGCCAACCCTCCGGCCCATGTTGCTCAGTTTTTTAATATTTCCTACATTTTTTTGTCAAGAAAATGAATCTTGCTGCCCTACTTAGTACACCTGCTCATAATTACTTTAATTGTGCCATTTGCTCTAAACCACCATTAGTTCTCCTAGAACTTGATCTCACTGATGACTAGGAAAATAAGGGTGAGCACTGGCAAGGTTATAGGTACACTTAAAGGAAAGCAGAGAGAGAGAGAGACGGCAGAAATTGCTACATGTATTAGATGCATTGAAATAAAACACAACTTTTGCCATGAAATAAAGTACAACATTTTTGCCAGAGCACACCAGGCCTTTTACAATCTGGCCCCATTCTCATCTTGGAAATCATTTTATGCCAGTCTTTGTCCCCCTTTTCATACCAGCCTGATTTCTCTCTTGTGGTTAAATTATATAGAAGATTAAGAGTCATTGCATGTCAGGGATAAAGAACCCCCACCCTGCCTCAGCTGGCCTGTGTGCTCCGGGAGGCCATGAGCCAGCTCGGACTGTTTACTGTCACCTGTGTGTTCACGGTGCGGACGTGTAACTCAAGCACAGCTGAACAGAAAACCTGAAAATGTAGGCAGGATCGAAAAAGTGAGGGTGAAGAAAACCTATTCAATTATGAATGATACTGCTGATAAAGTACAATCAGATGTAAAAAACCTAAAATCCCTAAAGAGAGCCGGGCGTGGTGGCTCACACCTGTCATCCCAGCACTCGGGAGGCAGAGACAGGAGGATTGCTGCATTCGAGGCTTGCCTGGCCTACATAGTGAGCTCAGAGCTAGCCTGGACTACAAAGCGAGACCCTGTCTCAAAAAAAAAAAAAAAAAACCCTAAAGAGCAAAAATGATTAATGCATTATTTGCTGAGCTTACAATTCTTAGGTGAACACTCACTATATTTAAGTTGGAGACTGTGGAAATTGCCAGTGAAGAAGCTATACTCCAAGAATGTTGTAAGTAGAGGGAAAGAGAGAGAGAGAGATACGCATAGTCCAGTCATTCCTCATACTCGAGGGCCTTGCCTTCTCGGTCTTGGTTACTTACCTACCGATGCATAGCCATCCAGAGGCCAGGCATCTGCTGCAGCAAGTCTGGGCCACGTCATGCATTTGCCGAATCCCAGGGTAGCTCTGTCTTTTTCTGCATAGCAACTCTCCTGAAGAGATCCAAAAAAAAAAACAACTTTAATACTTGTTGTAAGGGGAGTTAATTTGAGTTTTAATGTATGAGTCAAAGGCAAATGAAAAGCCTCTCCAGATATTTCTTGTTTAACGACCTGCCTATTGTAGCAACGTTGGGATTTACAGCTGAGGTGCGCTGCTCAGACTTACAGCCCAGAAATGTGTGCAGCAGGGCAGCCATGTGGTAGCTGCTTCTACAGCTCAGTGCGGTAAATTTTGCTGATTGTAGTGTACATTATCATACTGTACTTTTATATTATACATTACAATACTCCATGTGAGAGTTATGCAGATAAAAGCAAAGTCATCAAGTTGGAGTTTCCTTTGGCCACTTCTTTGTTCCGAAGATCGTTTTGTTTAATTAATTAATTTATTTTTATTTTTTATTTTTTGAGATAGGGTCTCGCTTTGTCGTTCAGGCTGACCCTGAGCTCACTGTGTAGCCCAGGCTAGCCTGGAACTCAGCAATCCTCCCGCCTCTGCCCTCTGAGTGCTGGGATTACAGGTGTGGGTTACCATACCCAGCTTTATTTTTATTTCTATTTATTTATTTGTTTGTCTGTTTGTTTATTTATTTTAAGACAGGGTCTCACTTTGTAGTTCAGGCTGGTCCTGAGCTCACTCTGTATTGTTCCGAATATTGTAATGTACATATTACATACAATTACTCATTTAGTGGCCCATTCAATTAATAACCTGGTCACAGGAACTAAACTGGGTCATTAAATAACAAATGCAGATGTCGTGGTTTATGTGGATTTGCTCAGATTTCAGGTGACCCTTTAAGAACACCAGAAGTCTGTAACATATAATTGATGAAAAAGGACCAAAAAAGTCAAAGGAATCCAGAAACATAGTCTGTTTGTGACAGAAGTATTTAAATTTTATTCAGCAGTACAGGCTACCTTGAACTTTGAGAAGAATGAAATGATAAAGGTGTAACCATATACAAGATAGGCCGTAGTGAAAGGGTAGCAGGAAAAGGTGGGTGGTCACAGGCATCTGGTCTGAAGGTCTAAGGAAAGGGAAGGAACAGAATTGTGAAAAATGTTAAGACTTAGTGACTGCCTTAACATAGGGCAACTTGAAACCCTAGTAAAAATATCTCTGAAGAACTAACATCTTTCACACATTCACTATGTCTGTACAGAACGCTTAGTATGTCCCAAGAACTGTTGTAAATACAGTGAGCAAAATGGACACAGAATTCTGCTTCACAGCGTTTGCATTCAGGTTGAGGACACTCATAGATCAAACAAATAAGGATGGAAATATATGTTATGTTGTAGTTAAGGCAGCTGAAGAGGACAGGAAGAGGATTTGCAGCTGTGAGAAAGTTGGAGAAAGTTTGGACGGGGTGGCCAGACGTTTATGTTGCTGACATTGGATAAGAACCTCAAGGAAGTAAGGGAGCCAGCCTTCGGGTATCCGAAGGAAGAGACTGGAAGGAAGAACATTCGAAGCACAGAGAAGGGAAGTGCCAGGTCCCGGAGAGGCAGAGCAAGGGAGCCTCCTGGGGGTGGAGAGAAAGGTGCGAACAGGTAGGGGTGCTGGAAACTGGAGCCAAGAGGCAGTGATGGGGTCCCACGGGGTCCCTTGTGAGATGAGATGGGAAGCTGTTGAGATTTTCAGATGATTCTAACGGGGCACCTCTGAATTCTACGCTGAGAACCGACTGAAAGGGGCAAAGAGTAGAAATCAGGCCAGTTAGGAGGCTCCTGGCGTCATCCAGGAGAGAGGGTGGGGGCTCGAACCAGGGGATTGCAGTACAGATGATGGGTCCTTGATAGTTTCTGAAGGTAGAACTGACGTGAAGGGATGTCAGTTCCGTTGTTCCTATTCTTGTTTCTGTTGTTCCTGTAATGAATTACTTTTCATTTTGTGGTGATTATTGACTTAACAGTTTTTACGTTGAAAGTCCTTACTGAGCTAAAATCATAGTGTCACCAGGATATTTAGGGGCTTCTAGGGGCCCTTGGCTTATGACCGCCACCTCCAGCAGAAAGCACCATTGCACCTGTCAGGCTGTTTGTCCACATCTCCCTCTGGCCGCAGCTGAGAAAGCTCCTCTAACTGTGGACTCAGGTGATCTCACCAGGTGGCCCTAGCACTACACTCTCCCTTCATCTCCTGGTCTCAGAACCCTCAGTCCAATCTGCAAGCTCAGTCCTTTTTGCCACACAAAGTACTTACAAGTTCCAGGGATTAGGACATCTTTGGAGCTCATGACTCTGTTTATCACATCAGCTTATGGATCAGATGCGGGATTTGAGATTTTGAAAAATCAAAGATAAAGTACACATGGTGGTGCACACCTGTAATTCCAACTACTGAGGAGACTGAGGCAACCCAAAAAAACCCCAGAGTTTCGCTTTGTAGTTCAGGCTGACCCTGAGCTCACTATGTAGCCCAGGCAAGCCTTGAACTCAGCAATCCTCCTGCCTCTGCCTCCGGAGTGCTGGGATTTCAAGCATGAGCCACCACGCCCGGCACTGTGGTATGTGGTACTGATTGCTGGTGGGTGTGAGTCACCACGCCCAGCATTGTATGTGGTTACCAGGGATCAAACTGAGGACCTTGCGCTTGTGAGGCAAGAGCCGGAACCACTGAGCTAAATCTCCAGCCCCTCCCTGGTTTAAAATTTTAAAAAGGGTCCACCAAGAATCAGTTCCCAGTACAAAACACACACACACACACACACACACACACACACAAGATAACTATTTCAGTCTGAGCAATTAGAAGGAATTAGCTGAAATGGGGTCCAGGTTTGTGACTTGAGTATACGTTAGGAGCTCAGTTTCAGATGTGTCAAGCTTGAAATGCCTATTAAATATCCAAGTGGAAGATCATGAGTAGATAGTTGAATACATGAGACTAGAGTTTAGGGGAGCAAATCATAAGAACATAAAAATGGAGAGACTAGGTGAGACCACATAATGATTACAAACAGACAGGGAAGAGACTTGGGACTAAGTATTGGGAAATCTGCAACTCAGTAAAGTCCTAAAATTATGCCTTTGAGAGAGTATGGTAGATGTGAAGAATCTATTTATATTGTGTTGAACACAGAAAACCGCAAAAATATCACACGGGGAAATATACAAAGTTAACTCAGAATAAATTCACAATCTTTCTTCTCTTAGTCCCTGGTAAACTTTGTCTTTCCTTTCCTGTGAATTTTTTTTTTTTCTAGATTTACCTGACCAGCCCCAACGCATATAAATGACAAAGACATAGCTTCATTCTTAGTGACTTCTAATTTTATCTTACTGAGGTTATCTATTAATTTTCATATTTTATGTATATAATGGATATCCATTTGAGAGTTTTAATATGCTCATTTCAAAGAGCAGATCTGGAAAAGTTATGTAGTCTATACTGTACACATAGAATAGCTTTGAAAGGAGTGAATCTCTGTCTTTCATATTTGAAATTCTTGTAGTAGAATGTTGTTTATGCTGGTAATAGAACAGTTTTTACTGAATTTCATTTTGAGTGTCGTATAACCTATCTTGTTATTTGCTTGTCCTTCTTTAGGTTAATACTATTAAATTTACCAAAGCAGGACAAGGGTCTATTATTTATATTTAATTACCTGTACATAATATATGAGTGTGGCTCATTCCAGGTGTGGGATTAATGCAGAAAGGTGTGTGAACATTACTAAAGCCAGTGGGTGCAAAGCATAGCCTCTAGTTGGATTTCAGCCACTCTTCCCTCTGACTCTGAAACCCAGACCACGTAGCAGTAAAAAATCCCCCTCTCAAGTCAAAATAGGTGTTCCACATTCTAGGCACTTCAGAGCTTTGCCCCTCGGACTCACCGAATCACTGTATAGCCCATGGTGGATTCAGTCTTGTAAATATTTCTGTCAAGAAAGCCTGTCTGGTTTTTAATGTGCCAGGGAGGAGAGCAGGGTAGAGGAACCTCAGTAGATAAGCATGCCAATGCAGGGTGGCCTGGGCCCTGAATCCCCGGATGAGCAGGGCTTTCGGACAGGAGTGTGGTTTTGACTCCTGTTCCCTTTAGGAAAGTCTGAGGACCTCACTCTGCTGTGGTAACTGATGCAATGGTGCCACTGAGTCATGCAGGAAAAGTGTTGAGTGTATTTTACTTAGCAGGCAGAAATCTGGTTATCTGTTGCTGCGGGACAAACTACTCCAGAATGCAGTACTTTACAACAGCGGTGACCATTTAATTATCTCACCATTCTTTGGGCTCACTGGGATCCTAAAGGAGCTTTTCTTTCCACTCACTGTGGAGCAGGGCTGCAAGGCTCCTGGAGACTTGGTGGGACGGGAGCCTCTTCATCTCCCACTCAGGGTTGGAGGTTTGTGCTGACTGTCAGCTGCTGTGGCTTGGACACCTCAGAATGATAGCTGGTTCCAGACTAGCGTGTTTAAGCATGGGGGCACCACTGTACTGCTGTCATTTGTTTGTTATGAGTCAAAAAAGTCAAAAGTCAAAGTGTGATTCTCTGCTGGTTAATTCCACTTCAATTTTGAAATAATAACCTTCTGGGTAAATTTTTAAGAACTATTTGCATAGCGATGAAAAGTCTTTCCCTCTAGTTATTTGTTTCTCCTTCTTTTAGCATAGAGAAGAGGAAATCAACACCACCTCTGCACTGGAGCAAAAAATCTGGGATCATCTTTAATCTAGCCACAGCAGTGTAGTATAAATAAATACATAATGTGTAACCAGAGAACAAAGTGAGCCTCGGGTCTCTAGAAAGAGAATGGAGGCAGAAAACTTGTTTGTTCCCTGAGGTTCAAAGCAGTCCCTGCTTATAGAACATTTCTGTAATTATAAGCTTATTATACTCTGGGGAGTAGCTTTTCTTTTTGAAACAAAGTCTTGCTATACAGTTTGAACTCACAACAATCCTCCTGCCTCAGCCTCCAGAGTGCTGGGATTGCAGGCATGCGCCACCACGCCCTTTTGGGGAGTATCATAAATTAAGAGAAACCTTTATATTTGGTAAAAATAGTAGCTGTGCTTTTATTTTTTCAAGACGAAAGAGCTAAATACCTAAGGCAAGCATGGGTTGTAATAACAATTTAATTTTGGGGAGGGATCCTAATCACAACAACAACAAAAAGGTTGAATATAAAAATATATTTTAACCTCTCAAGGTGCACTTGTCCGAAATCTCAAGCTAGTTCCTGGAGCTAGTTCCTGGGTCTCGTCCCCCACCACTGGGGCAGTGAAGACTTCCGAAGTGAATCCATGTTCCAATATTTGTGATACATGCCATTATAGTTCCACTGTGATTTTGAAACATTAGCTTTCAGAGTAAATCTTTTAAAGAACTGTACCTGCAGAAAGCTAAAAAGTCCTTCTTCTTTTGTTTCTTCCACTTGTGGCTTACTGCGTTTGCATGTGTAAGAGCTGACTCCAGTGCTGCTACTGCCGATAATCCCAGCACCCAGGCTGAGGTGCGAGGCTCACGGTTCGAGTCCTCTACTGGGCAGCTGTCTCAGAAATAATGCCTGCCTGGTTTATTAATGTAACAAATGCTTCTAGAGAGTTTCGCTGGAGACTCCAGAGAGCTTCTCTTCTTTCTTCCCTACCCATTCAGGACGAGTCCCTGAGCCAGCTCTTTCTCCCCATCCAGAGTACAGGAATAGTTACGATGAATTGGGTGCCATACTGATGTACACTCACTAACTGCTCCCTCCTATCCTTCCTTCCTTTTTTTTTTTCAGTATTGACTCCTTCTCTCCTCTTTCCTGTCTTCTCTCTCTTTCTTCCTTCCTCTCTCTTCCTTTCTTTTTTTTGCAGTGCTGGGAGTTGAACCCAGGAAGTGCTAATGCACATCCCTTAGCCCTTTTATGATTTTTGAGACAAGGTTTCCTTAAGTTACCCAGGCTGGCCTGACATTTGTGATCTTTTTTGTTCGGCCTGCTGAACAGCTGGGATTACGTGTATGGGCCACTACCCACAGCACAGTCTGTTCACTTTGCCTCTTTTTTGGTCTGTTTTCCATCTGGTAAATGTGTGAGGGTCCTTTTTCCTAGGAGTGCTGATCAAACATTTTCATTTTTAATCACCAGTGAGTGAAGGAGGCAAGACCACTTACCTGACAACATGGGTAAGAAGTTACGGGTGTAAGTCTTACCCATTCTTAAGTAATTTCTCATCTTCACTTCAATTTCAAGGTGTCTTCATTAGCTTTTGGATCTGCCATGTTGGCCTCAAGACCCAGGAGTCTCAAGGAGTATGCTGGAGATTCCTTATTAGCAAAAGCGACCCATAACCCTAGAAGGAAATAAATTTACTTCTCTCACTTGACTTGCTAAAGTGGCACAAGCAAAAATAAAAGGAAAAGTTTTTAAAATACTTTGTTTTAAACTAGTGGATTTCGAAGTAGCAGAAGACTTTGTTGTAGCCAGTGTTAGGGGGAAACTTAGCAGCCCCGCACAGTTTTCCCTTATGTGAACCTAAGCATCTCTTTTGTCACGGTATTAAGTGACCACGTAACCGGTGGGTCTCACAGTTACAGTCGCGCTCCCCTCCCCCTCACTTTGCATTCACCAGGACCCTAGATGCCATGGCCCATGATACAGGTCAGGCAGGGAGCACTCAGGCCAGGAAAATGTTTAAACCAACTAACCTGTGCACCTAGCCTGAGTTATCTCTGATCAGCTGGGCAAGCAACAGAAATGGCGCTAGCCAGTTAAGAGAAAGAAAGAAATCATGCTTTTGTTCTGAAAGCTTGTACTTTTGAACTTGTCCGTGCGCCGGATTTTATATTCTTTCCCCTGTGTTTGTCTTCAGCATGGGTTGCTGACAGTCGCTCGGCCTGTGAGGAGTGCTGGAGCGAGCGAGCTCGGTGGGAAGCAGCGTCCTGGAACAAACACATGCCGGACAGAGGATCTTAACCTGCAGAATCTGGAACTGCGCGAGCCTCCGAGGTGAGGACATCGCCGTGCAGGCTTTCAAACCCCGTCCGCAATGGCCTGTTGACAGGAGAAACTCGACTGAAATGTGGGCTCCCTGAGCTCCCTGTGGGACGCGATGGAGGAAGAAGGGCTGGGGTGTCCGAACGCCGCCTCCGAAAGGCGCTACTTTCCCGAGTCCCTTGATTCCAGCGACGGCGATGAGGACGGGGCGCTGACGTGTGAGGACCTGGAGCTGAACCCCTTCGATGGGCTGCCGTACTCGTCTCGGTACTATAAACTTCTGAAGGAGAGAGAAGATCTTCCAATATGGAAAGAAAAGTACTCTTTCATGGAGAATCTCCTTCAGAATCAAATTGTGATTGTTTCAGGAGACGCTAAATGTGGCAAGAGTTCTCAGGTGAGTAATAACTACAAAAAATCATTTACTTTGTGTGTTGCACTTGTTATTAAAAGAGTTCATTTCTTTTTACATTGATTTTATTTGTACTTTTATAAATACATTAAGATCATCATATTCAACATTAAGGATTTGTACTTTGTAGTGGACACATCTTGATTCTCATTTTTCCCCATTCCCCTTCCCTCCCTATAATCTATACCCACTATATACATAAATTTGTTTCCACTGTTTTTTGTTGTTTTTGTTTTGTTTTGTTTTGTTTTGAGACAGGGTCTCGCTTTGTAGTTCAGGCTGGCCCTGAGCTCACTATAGAGCCCAGGCAAGCCTCGAACTCGGCAATCCTCCTGCCTCTGCCTCCCAAGTGCTGGGATTACAGGCATGAGCCACCGCGCCCAGCACTGTGGTATGTGGTATTGATTGCTGGTGGGCGTGAGTCTCCACACCCAGCATTCTATGTGGTCACCGGGATTGAACTCAGGACCTTGCACTTGCGAGGCAGGTGCTGGAACCACTGAGCTAAATCTCCAGCCCACCCCTTTTTTGTTTTTAATCATCAAATTTTTTCTTTCCCTTCCAAAAAAGTTCATTTCACAATACAGTTCTCTTGTATAATAACAACTACAACAAAGAAAAGGTCATTCAGATGCAATAATTAGGTCACTTATTTTAATGTTGATAAATGGCAGTTAAATAACAGTCAATACTTATGTAGAAATTGTTTTGTGTACTGCTGAATTACCCTGGAAAAATCTGTTCAAATTACCTCATTTTGCATGTTATATTTTTTAAACTTGCACACAAGCAATTTGGAGATTAACTGCAGAGGGGTTTGTTGGCTAAGTTCAAGAATTCAAAAGCACAGGAAATTCTTATTTTCTTGACATTGTGAAATAGCTGAGTAACCAAATACGATCCGTGTCTGGGCTGCATTATGGGAGAATGGGTTGGGGCTGTTCAGAGATAAGCATAGCATTGTGAAAATTTTAGAGTTTATTAGTGATCCACAGGTGTAAACCCAGCATTCCTGGGAGGCTGGCGCAGGAGTAGTGCAAGTTCCAGCCCAGTGAGGGCAACTTACGGCCTTAGTGACACCCTGTCACAAAATAAATAATAAAATGGCCTGGGATGTAATTCAGCGCAGAGGCCCTGGGTTCAATCCCCACTACTGGGGGTGGGTAACAGAAAATAAAGTTTATTTGGGCCAGAAAGGACTTAGGAATCAGACAGCACTCAGCAAGTTCTGCTGCCGCAGTGCAGGCCTTGGACTCTTAAAAGCAGAGGAGGAATGAGACACAGTATCTGCCCTTGATCAGAGCAGAAAGTCTCAGGAAAGCAGTTTCTACCTGGTAAAGTCTCCAGTTTCCTTACTTTGTTTCTACTGGGCTCGGATTTGCCTATGTAGGAACTTAAAGCACTGCAGCTTCCCCACCCCACCCCCCTTTTTTTTAACAGAGTAATGTAGGAGAGAAAAAAATAATAATTTTCTCTGTCCTTCATGTTCTTAACTGGGCCTCCCTGTAACAAAAGGTAGATTAACATTTCTTCATTTAAGAAATATATGAGACTATAAAATGTTTCTCACTCACCAGTATTAGCACTCATTGTTGAGTCTTGCCGCTCTATTGTTATGTTGGTAGTAGCCAAGTGATGATTTTCTAATCCTTACACACCCTTACATTATTTGGAATTGTTCTGTAAGATTTAGGCTTCTCTTTTTTGTCATTTACTTAGTTTTTTATGTCATTATGAATTCATACTCTTATTTTATCCTATAGGTTATAGTTCCTTAGTAAGCCCATTAAATTTGTTGCTCATATTGTCCTTGATATGGCCAGTGGGAATACTCTCAAAACGACTTCTGTCTTTTGACTTGTCTGCATCATTTTTTGAGCACTTCTTTGCTTTCTGGCACAGTAAGATATTCCAAGATCACCTAGCATTTTCCTGTACCAATCCAGGAAGCAGCCCTCCCTGTCCCAGGAGCTCTGGTTCTTTTGAGCACCAAGTTTCATGTAGAATCCAAGTTCTAGACCTTAGATGAGCCCTTGCCATTGGCTTATCATTGCTTCTAGGCCTTGTCAGGAGATAAAGCAAGAAAATGTATGTTATGTATAAGTCCCTGCCTGTCTGCTTATCCAGCTATGTAACTATTTTTCTTTCTCTCTCTGTAGGTCTGTTTTCTTGTCTTTATTTCTCTGAGTATGTTTCTCTTTCTCTAGATGTATTTCTTTCTCTGTTTCTATTTGCTAATCTCATATTTATTCATCTAGTTATTTATGTCAGTGTGAACTCATACCGATATCTCTGATACCAGTTCAGCACTAGAATTCATTGTAGCCTTTCCAACTGAAAAACATGGCTCACATGACTTCCAATATCTTTACTTGTTCAGTCTTAGAATACTCGTAGTTTCAGAATTGCTAACCTTCATTCAGAGTTTTTAAAAATTTAACATGCTATCTGAGTTTTCTTTTAGAATTTATGATCTTTATAAGAATTATCAGCACATATTTTGTAATATATTAATATATAGGTATAGCTTTTCTTATTTTAACCTCAGTAATTTTAGTAAATTATGTTTATTTTCTATTAAGTGAGAAAGCAGTGTGTATCTTCATGTTCAGAGAAATCAAAATTGTACTCAAATGTTGAGAAAATAGGCCTATTCATTGGTTGTTTTTTTTTAATTCTGGAAGTAACTTGGTTATTTAAAAAAAAAAATGAGTTTCCCTGAACTATTTTCTTGTTCCTCAGAATTTTAAACCTTTCAAAGAAAAGCCTGTCTTTGAAGCCAAGCCTTCCAAAGATCCTAAAAATTCACCTCTCCTGAGTGCAGATGTTATGAAAGCTATTCAGTGACTGCCCCAGGGAAAATGAGGACAATTTGTCATCTGTCTAAATAGGTTTTTCCGATTGCATTTTTTGGGACAGGCTCATGAAAGAGCCTGAAAGAAAGTTAACATTTTTTTAAATCTATTTTGCTTGCTTCTGCTCTCGCTTTTGTACTAAAATTTTCCATAAGAGGATGGGTCAGTGAGGCAAATAAAGATGTAATCCCTACGATTTAACTTAAGATGCTGGTGCCCAGCACTTAGGAGGCTGAAGTAGGAAGTTTGGACCACAGTGTGAGACCCTGTGTCTAAAAGGGGGTGAGGGCAAAAAGCTTGTTGGCATAGAACAGAGGCAACGATCTATGTCACATAAGTTGTTTTAAGACAGAAGATGTTACTGTGTGAGTTGTTTTTTGTATACTAATACTTCATTATTCAGTTTTAATTGCGGTGTTGGCACTTTTTGATAAATTAGTGGGTTTGAGGTTGTAGTTTTGGCACTTATCTCTATAAGGCTGGCCATCACTG
>PVIC010050745.1:0-12687 GCA_004025085.1 Thryonomys swinderianus
TAGTGATTGTCATTTTATTTTACTGTTTTATTTATTCATCACTCTCATTCCAGTCTAGAGGCTAAATTTGGTGCACAATATCTTCTTTATAGATATCACTTGGCGTCTGATCTCTTATCAACCACAGAGTGCTCATGACATTTGTTGAATAAATGTAAATGATGCTAAAGACATAGGCCAGTGGCCTGTAGGTGATGTGTGAACTTTAGATTTTACGTCAAGGTGAAAAGATCTGTTAAAAGCTTTTCAGAAAGGAATGCCCTGATTTGATCTGTATTTTAGGAAGGTAACTGTTGCCAGTGTAAGGGCTACTGAAGAATGGTAAAGGGAATAGTTACAGGGAATTGACTTGGGAAATCATTGTAGAAACATGAGAAAATAAACATTGATTAAATTAATGAAATTAAAAAGCAGAATCCAAAATTCCAAAGAATTTCTAAGAAATGTTTAAAAACCATTAATGAGGGAAATAAAGAAGTGGAAATCAAAGGTAATCCATAATTTTTGGTTGAGAGAAAACAAACAGGTGTGTCACAGAGAAAATTCTATAGCAAACAGAAAAGTTAAATTCATTTTAAGGCATGTAAGTGTACTTTTGTTTTTGTTTTGGCAGTACTGGGGATTCAACTTGGGTCCTGTGCTTACAAGGGAGGCTCGGGGCCACTGAGTTAAATCCCCAGCCAAGTGGACTGTATTATTCCATATGAAAGTGTCATCAATTTTCCAGTGGGACCTGATTGTTATATAAAAATGGCACCTAAAGTCCTTAAAGATAAAAAAAAGTCACTCAAGTAGAGTAAGAGTCCATGCAAGAAGCCAAATGCTGAATTTAAGTTGCTCACTAAAGATACTTGTAGAAAAATTAGTTTAAAAGGAACTAGGGGAAGAAACCCTAAGAAGAAAAAGGTTTAAAGAGTAAGTAACACTTTCAGATGCTCTGTGGAAGTTTGCCAGAAAGAGCACAGAAGTAGCACCACTGCACTTCTGATGCTCTTGATGATGTTTATATAGAGTGCTTCGGTGTTTTGACAATGATGGGGTAGTAGGCATGCCTACAGTGTGCTGGGAACAAGTAAATGTAAGTGTAGACTATCATAGGATTGAGGGAGGAGGAGGAGCCAGGCAAGGTCGTACTGTTTTGGAGAGTTGTGTAGGAAAAGGTTTTTTTTTTTTTTTTTAAATGGGCCAAATATAATTTCTAAAGGTCATGATCATTGGGGAAAGAGATACTGAGGATACAGGAGAAAGGCTAAATGGAAATTATATGAGTTAGTGCTGTAGTTTGGATATGCACTGAGTGTATTTCCCAGTGGTTCATGGGTTAAAATTTAATCTCCATTTCTCAGAAAACTAGGAGTAGGGGTCCCATTTGATCCTGTTATCCTCTTGCTAGGAATATACCCACAAGAATTTTTAAAAATCACATTGGAAAGACAGATGTACACCCTGGTACATAGCAGCTCAGTTCATGATAGCTCAATCTTGGAAACAACCCAAATGTCCATCAACTGGAGAGTGGATAAAGAAGATGTGGTTTTTTTTTAATAAAATGGAGTATTATTCTGCCATAAAGAATGACAAGATTGATTCATTTATGTGCAAATGGAGACATCTGGAGGACACACTAATAAATGAAATAAACAGATCACAGATAGGCAAATACTGGATCTTTTCTTTGATATGAGCACCTGTAGATGCAAATGAGCTCTAGATAGTGTGACAGTTTTTGTAGAATGGGGAGTTTCCAAAGGAAATTTGGTGTGGGAATGTAATGAGGGGAAGGAATAAATATGATTCTGAAAGAAAATAAAAGAGCATGTATATAGGGGTGGGGAGGTGTGGGTGGGTAGGGATATGGGTAAAAATGAGAATTAACTTGTGTTGTATATTGGTACAAATTCCCCAATGTTATGTGTGATTGTGAGATGTATATAAATTGTACCAATAAAGAATTTTTAAAAAAGAATTCAATCTCCATTGTGAGGCATTAAAAATATGAAAACTTACCTGATGATGGTGTTCACAGGTATGACCTTTGGTTAATAAAACTTAGGTAACATCATCAAGTGGATGATTTACTACTATTGGCTTTAAAATATGTAGAGAGACCAGAAGACACATACTTGCTTTTTGTCTCATGCCATGTGGTATCCTGTGTCACTCAGGACTCTGCCAGCAAGAAGGGTGTGGCGAAATGTAACTTCTCAACCTTGTACCAGAACCCTGAGTCACAAAAGCAAAGAACAAAAACAAAACCTCACTTCTTTATAAAGTCACCCAGCCTCAGTTATTTCAAGTTAATAATAAAAGAGACCAATAAAATCAACTAGAGAGGAACTACTGAGAAGACGGCAGAGAGTTAAGTAGCAAGGGGTCAGCCTCTTCCCAATTTAGAATCTAAATATTGGAATATAACAGCTTCAGGAAGAAAGAAGGGAGATGGATCCCTGGGAATATGAAGCGAGAAGTAGAACCCACAGGGAAAGTGAAGCAGTGTTCCTCAGTGAGCTGAAAGGAGATGGCAAACCGCATTTTCTCCCTGACTCCTGGCTCACAGTGTGAAAGAGGAGGCTCAACCTCACAGAGACTCAGTGAAGCCAGGTGACTCCACAAGCCAATATGGAGAAATGCTCCAATGGGATGCAGCAGCGGATGCTGTGAAGTCCAAAAGCTGGTGAGTGACTCCAGTCCAAGCATTGTCTAGAGAAGGATGTTGGCCAGATGCCAATTTAGGAAGGGGCCAACTGAACCCTCAAGACTCAGAGAAGCCCTGGGTTGACTTCATCTCATAGCTCCAAGCAACTAGGTGAGGCACAGCTGTGGGAGACATCTAGGGTCCGTGAGCCAAGGTCAGGTTGGCAAGTGACAGCAAGTGACCCCCAGTGTGTAGGCTGAACAACTCAGGCCCCAACCTCACAAGCAGAAGCCAGGATCAATTTGGCAAACAGAAGTCAGCAAATCACTAAAAAGATCATACTATGACCAAGTAGGATTCATCCCAGGGGTGCAGATGTCTCAACATATGCAAGTCGATAAATGTAATATACCACATAAAAGAATCAATGACCAAGTCCTCAAGGTCATCTCAATAGATGCAGAAAAAGCATTGGACAAAATCTAATACCTATTCATGATTTAAAAATGCCTTACAGAAAATTGTAGTAGATCAAATTTATCTCTTTTATCTCTTAATAAAAGCTATCTATGACAAATCAACAGCCAACATCATACTAAATGGACAAAAACTGAAAGCTTTTACTCAGGAACAACACAAGGGTGTCCACACTACTACCACCACTTTTATTCAATATAGTTTTAGAAACATTAGCAGAGAAATTACACGAGAGAAAGAAATAGCAGAAATAAGGATAAGAAATTATGAAGTTAAAATAAAATTATTTGCAGATGATATGACACTTTCTACTGAATGCCCCAAAAACTCCACCAAAAGACTTCTCAATTGAATAGCCAAACTCAGTAGCATAGCAAGATACAAATCCAACACTAAAAAATCAATAGCATTCCTGTACACAAACAACAAACTCACTGAAAAAGAAATTATTGTGAAAGATACACCTTTCTCTATAGCATCAAGAAAAATAAAATACTTAAGAATCAATATAATTAAGGAAGTAAAAGACTTTTAGGTTGAAAACTACAATATTCTGAAAAAGGAGATGGAAGAGGATATCAGAAAGCTATCCTCTGTTCTTCAATAAACAGAACCAAAACGGCAAAAATGGCCATCCTTCCAAGCTTTTATTCAGATGTAATGCAATTCCAGTCAAAATACCAACAGCATACTTCATGAAGAAAACAATGCTAAAATTCATTTGGAACCAGAAGAGACCTAGAATAGCAAAAGCAATTATGGGCAACAAAGGCAAAGCCAACGCATTATAATCCCTGACTCAAAATTATGCTACAAAGCTGCTGCAATAAAAACAGCATGTTACTAGCAGAAGAAATAGATCTGAGAGTTAATGGAAGTGGAAAAAAGATGCATAGACGACTCTAAACACACTCAGCCGCCTAGTCTTTGATGAAGGAGCCAAATACCTTCACAGGAAAAAAGAGAGCCTCTGTAATAAATGGTACTAGGAAAATTGGCTTTTCACATGCTGAAGATGAAATCTAAACCCATATCTCTCACCATGCACTAAAGTAAAAATGAAGCAAAGATCTAAATATTAAAACAGAAAGACAATCTTCTGGAATATAAAGTAAGTAAAACTCTTGAAGACATAGGTATATACAAAGACTTTATGAACTACACCCTGATTGCACAGAAAATATTACAAATAACAAATGAACTCATCAGAAAAGTTATAGACCTCAAATAAACCACTAAGAGAGTGAAGTGACAACTCACAGAATAGGAGAAAATTTTTACCAGTTATTCAGGACAAACTATTAATATCTTAGATATATAAAGAACTAAAAAAATCAGACCCCCTCCAAATTTAAAGACTCAGTCCAAAAATGTCCATCTGAAATGAATGGAAACTTCTCAGACAAAGAAGTACAAACTGCAAAAAACAAGTGTGAAAAATGTTCAATGTCACTGATCATTTGAGAACTACAAATTAAGACAGCTCTGAGATTACCTCTCAGTCCAGAAAAAAGGGCTATCTTCAAGAAATCAAGCAATAACAAAAGCTTACGGTAAGGCTCTGGGGAAAAAAGAACCTTTCTCCACTTTTGATGGGAAAGTACATTGGTACTACCAATATGGAAGTCAATGTGAAGACTCCTCAAAACACTGAACCCAGAGGTTCCCTTTAACTGCTCTTCCCCTTCTTAGTATCTTCCTGAAACAGTTAAAAGTATCATAGCAAGACATCACATTTATGCACATGCCTGTTTATTGTAGCACAGTTTTGTAGATGAATCTTGGAAGCAGTCCATCACTGGATGAATAGATAGTGAAAATGTGAGTTTATATATAATGAAGTACTGCTGTGCCATAAAGAAGGATAAAATTAAGACACTTTTAGGTAAGTGGTTGCATTTTGAGACCATACTTTTAATTGAAATAAATTGGATACATGTTTCAGTATCATATTGTTTCTTTTGTGTGAGATACCAAAAGCATAAATTAGGACTAAAACTGATGATAACTATTGGAGAATAGAAAGAAAATGCTCAAATGTAATCAGAACAAGGAGAGGAGTGGGAGAAGAAAAAAGGAAAAGAAAAAATAGAATAGAAGGGCAAAAATGCAAATGATCTTGTATAAATGAAGGAGAATGGGGGGGAGAAGAAAAACCAAGATGCATTTTGTACAGGTTCAAATTTCCTATGATGAATGTGATCACTGTGTATATCAAATGTGTACCGATAAAATTAGTTTTTAAAAAGTTAGCTAGAACCACTATAACAAATTGCTATAGGTTGTGTGGCTTAAACATTTACTGCTATCATGGTTCTGGAGATTTGGAAGTCTGCGATGAGGCTGTTACCAGCCACAGAGTTTAGTTAAAGGACACACGTCCTGGCCTGCAGATCAGGATCTGCTTGCTTCTCCCCATATCAAAGCACAGAGAGAGAAAGAAAGTTCCTTAGGCCTCTTCCTACAAAGACAACAATCCTTTGCATAAAAGTCCCATCCTTATAACCTGAGTTCCTTTGAGAAGCCTTATTTTCTAATATTATCATACTGAGGTAAGGATTTTAACATATGAATTTGGAGGTTGGGAAAAGAGAAATTTCAGTCCACAACAGACAGACAAACTCATGAAAGAGAAAAGAGGAGAGGATAAACTTTTTCTAGAAGCCACCATCTGTATTTCTTTTTCTTTTGTCCTTTTTTTTTTGAGACAGGGTCTCCCTTTGTAGTTCAGGCTGGCCCTGAACTCACTATGTAGCCCAGGCAAGCCTGGAACTCAGCAATCCTCCTGCCTCTGCTTCCTGAGTGCTGGGATTACAGGCGTGAGCCACCACGCTCAGCACTGTGATGGGCGTGAATCACCATGTCCAATATCATATCGTTGTATGTGGTTACCGGGATCTAACCAGGGAACTTGCACTTGCTAGGCAGGTGGTGGAACCACTGAGCTAAATATCTGGCCCCACTATCCGTATTTCAAACGTAAAATTTTCTCATAATACCTAGTATCATAGAGCTTGCTAGTATGGTTTTGCAACTGTCTATATTTTTAGTTTTATTTCTCTACAAATTGTTAGATCCTTTAGGATTGGATTTTTATTTTAAATTCTTGGGATCCTCAGTGCCTAGAATATGGGAGATAATTTTGTTCTGTTTTGTTGCTGAGTTATGATTTCACATCTTAGGTTGAAAGTCAGAGTAGCTGGCAAATATCCTAACCAATTATTTTATTTTTAATCTTCCTGAAACTGAAGAACCTGAGAGACAAGAATAAGAGTTAGAACTTTTATAGTTAGGAATGTTCTGATTTTAACTCAGCAAGCAAACTTTAGATATTAATTGGGCTTCACAAGGAAAACACTGAATAAATTGACAGGAAAATTTTAGTCACGGTTGTTTTCTTGCCTGTGAGTGTTTAATTTTGATTAAGATTAATAAGTCTCTATGAGCCTTATCAACTTATTGATTGTTCAAATCAAGTCTAAACTGCGAAGCCAGGCCAAGCCGGGATCACACTATGAGGTCCTACTCCTATGACCTGGCCTGAACAACTGGTCAACCAACCTCTCTTCAGAGGGCTCCTCTCCATTGTGGACTACAGTTTGCTTCAGGTCTCTTGGAACTGTGCACACTGTATGACAATGAGATCAATTTTGCTATGTGGCCAATTGAATTTTGTTGTGGTAGTAAAATCTTATGAAATGATCTTGTTTTATACTATCAGAGAAAAGGACAAAATTTTAACATAGTCTTTATGTAACTTAAATGCCATTTATTTCTCATTTGCTTCCAAAGAAGATTTGCTATAAAGAAGATTTTGCCTGTTTTTTGTTTTGTTATGGGTAGAAATAAAATCTATTGAGGCTATTCACACTGTACCACAGAAGCTGAAGTCTTATGGTGAGTGAAGCGCCTAGTTGCTGGAGCCAACTGATAGCTTGTATCTAGTCCAGTCCTGGCTCTACAATTAAAAATCTATGCACTTTGGTAGATTACTCAGCCTTCCTATGCCGAGGTTTCTGGTTCTTGCTGTCAGATGAGATAAAAATAGCATCTACTTTATGGATTATTATGAGGATTAAATATCAGAATATGGAAGATACTTTGACTAGTAACCAGAGCATGCCTACATGCTAAATTAGGTCTATATCCTTAGAACATCTTATTTACAAAAAAATCTTATAATAAAATTTTTTATAAAAATTGCTATAAACTGACCTACAAGTACCATTTTGTAAATGTACTTAATTAACAGTATAAATAATACTAAGTGCTAAGCTAAGAACTTCATGCTACTAGGAAATTTACAGATGAAATACTGGCTGAGAGATTTTAATCTTGTCCAGCATCAAACAGCTGGGTAAGTGAGATCTGAATCAGATAATTTGGCCCCAAATCTCCATGCTAAACCACAAAACTACTGTGTCTCCCCCTCCCAACTATTTTCCTCTCTAGGAAAAGGTATTAGTCAAGCTATGATTAGGCTGAGTTAAAACTTACAAATAAATCTAATAGCATAGTAATTTATCAAGAAAGCTCTAAGAAACAGTGACTACTTTTCTAGGAACTGTTATATTTTATCTTTCTGAAGAATTTAATATATTTTATCAGTTTGACTTGATTTAGGATTCAGATACATGGGAAAATATTTCTCAGCTTTCATTTTAGAACATGCATAGCTCTTTGAACCTTTGAAATACTCACTTACAGACCTGATTCTTTTTCCTCTGTGAATAAAGAACTCCTACTGATTTAATAGGTATGAATTAATTTTTAAAAGTAGAGATTTACAAGGTGGTCATAAACATTTCCTCCAAGTGGAAATTTTCAACTCAGGAAGATATTAGACTTAGAAAATTTACACAGCAATTAGTTTGTTCGTGCTTAATAAAAAGAAAGAAGAAAATTCTCCACTTTCTCACTTCTCTATATCTATCATGTGACTTCCTTTAAGAGAAATTTGTCCTCACCTAGGTCATGTTACCTGTCATAATTTCACTTTGGATCCATTGCTTTTTATGAAGAACCATCTGTAGTGTCTTTTTGATTTGTGTTCCATTTTGTAAAATAAAAATACCACAAGTAAAGATTGCATTTTTAACATTTATGAATAACTTGCTAGCTAATAACCTATTCCAGAGTGTCAAAGTATGCATAACAATGTTGATTATGCACAGTAGTATAATGGTAATATTATAACTGTCTTTCCTTGTTTTTAGTGGTATTGAGGATTGAACCCTGGGCCCTTGCACTGAGCTACATCCCAAGCCCTTTTTAAATTTTTAAATTTTGAGATAGAATATCACTAAGTTGCCTAGGCCAGGATCAGAATTAGTATCCTTCTACCCCACTTCTCAGAGTACTTGGATTCCAGGCATATGTCACCCTGCCTAAAGTGAGAGCTGAACTTCGGCAGGTCTTACGTCTAACCCCTGACTATCAGATGAAGTAATTGTCAAGACCTCACAGTTTAAACCAATAAACAGAGTTGCTAGTTAGCAAAACTTTGAAGAACATTTCAAAACTACTGTATTTTAATTGCATTTTGGTGAATTACAATACTAACTGCACTCAAATAAAAGCAATTTTCTTTGTTCTGGCCCCAGTAGTTTTAATCTTGGTCATCACCCCGGAGCTTGTGTCATGGTAAGCAGGAAAGTTTCAGAATCAGATAAAGTAAATGTGACTTTCCTTTTCTATTCAGCTTGAGGTCTTACATCATTATTTTAATTTATAGGGACTTCAACTTTCTTGTCTGTAGAATGTGGTAATAACACTTCTTGGTCTTAAAGTGACAACTGAATTAGATAAATGTTTTTGACATCAGGCCTGAAAAAAAAACACACAAATTCTAATTTCTTACCCGGAGGAACAGTGGTATCTATTCCAACCAGCAGCAGATGCTTTCTAGACTATGAATACATCTGTCCTGGGGTTGAGCGGGAGAAATACTAGGCTATCGATGCTACTTCTGGTGGTGCTTCCTTTCTTGTTGATCATACTCATGAAACAGGTACTTCACGTTTATGTTAACTAGTGTGATGAAGTTCACTTCAGTTAAATCATATTGGTGTGTGGAACTAATGGTCTCGTTTCCACAGCCCGTGAAATAATATACTAGTTTTCCCCTCATCAATAAACTCCAAAAAACAAAATGTTACTCATTCCTGAACACTTATCTTGCTCCAGGCTCTATGGCTAGAAGCAGCCACGTGTCAAGAAGAACTGAAAGTCTAAACTATGGAGTACAAACCACATGCTCAGCCCACAGGCTTTTCCACAGCAGGACCAATACTTACATGTAGACCTCTCTGAGAGCTCCCTGCTCAGCCCAACTGGCCCTCTCCCTTTCCTCATCTGGCCTTTCATTTCCTCTGCACTCACCCCAACTGGTCAAGGTCCTGCCCATCAGTAAATCTTCATAGCTGGTTGTTTCTATTTTTTACATAGTTTATATACTTTTCCGTTAGTCACTGAAGTTATCTGAATTATTATGTTATTTCCCTGAATCAATACTAAATTCCTTGAGAGGAAAGTCACTATTGTTCATGCTTGTATCCACTGGGAGCACTTTCATTTTTCCACAATAAGGATTTTTTTCTCACAAAGTAACAATTCTGGGAATAAATGACAGGTGTAACAACTTCTTAAGAGGTCCACACTCTTATAGTTTCCTCTCTAACATACTTAGTGAATTAGATTTTTATTTTTTTTGGCTACTACTTCATAGTTGCAAGATGGCAACCACAGATTCCAGTTTCTGCCTATTTTTTGAGATAAGAAAAGGTTGGAAGAGCAATATCCATGAGTTGTGTGTATCTTATAAAACAAGAAAACCCTCCCAGAAGTTTCTCTTACTTCAATCCAGTTCCAGCCTTGGATCCCTTTATCCATCATCAAGTGTACAAATATTATCATTGTCCCAACTTTTCCCCAAATGCAGTGAGTTAAAACTAAAGAAGTTGAAGACCTCTTAGAGCCTTAAAGATGCTATAATCTATGGAGAGGTAGCAGAGGACCATAAAGCTAAGGCCAACCTTGCATTCTGCACTGTTATTGAGGATACCTTCCTGGGAGTTTTGGCTATTTCCAAACACAACTTTATAGCACCTGAAATTTAAATCCGTGGC
Source organism: Thryonomys swinderianus (assembly GCA_004025085.1). Lineage (NCBI taxonomy): Eukaryota > Metazoa > Chordata > Mammalia > Rodentia > Thryonomyidae > Thryonomys > Thryonomys swinderianus. The sequence continues at coordinate 10,240 of PVIC010050745.1, forward strand.
TCAGCCCCATCACAATCACATCATAGAACAAATCTTAAGGAGTATTTATAATGACAATCGCTCAAATGTTAAGTCTGAAAGCAAGGTTCTATTCCAACTTCTTTTTGATGAACAAGGAGGCCTCTGCATGGCCTTTGCTGGATCACTGCTTTCCTCAGAGATTGTCTTTCTTGATAGCTGACTTTCAGACCTAAGCACATGTTTAGTTATAGTTCCCTGAGGTGTCAACAATAGGTAGAATACATTTAAAGATGTTTCAGGTGAACACCATTTCACCCTGTATTGTGGTACAAATTGTGTGTCAATTATTTATGAGTGGAGCCCAATTTGTTTAAACCTCATTGACCTTTAATACAGTTATGACACGTGTCTTGACTTGATTCTTCCCTCTATTGATTTGGTCTGGAAAAGTAAAACAAGAGTTGAAATGGCCCCTCAGGGTAAGTTGAAATTGTAGGTTACGGCCACATTAAATTGCTTTCGTATACTTTGTGTCCTTTAGAGTCAGAAAATGAAGCAATAAAGTAGGTTGATGTAAGTAATTCTTGCTTTTAAAAGGACCTTGAAGTGCTCTTAACAATATCATGGGTTTGATAAGATCTGCTTCAGACTTCTTAATTTAAAATGAACATAAAGATGGTAAAGCCAAAGGAATGTTGAAATACTAGTGTTGTGCTAACAGCTTTGAGACAAGTTCATGGGAGAGGACCCATAGGAATTCTTCACTATTGTCTGCCATACGTGGGGAAAATTAAAGCAGCAGTCACTGCTAGGAATTTCCTGGGGGGCATATCCAGGTGTACAAAATATTTAGGATGGTTTCAAATGCTTTTGCTCATTACTTATAGGCCATCAAGTTTAGACAGTGTTTAAAACTCAAGCAATTTTTCAAGTTTTAGATGTTCATTTTGTGACAGGTGAAACATTCAATCTGCATGTTGACAATCTTTTCCTTCTGCTTACCTTTCCTCCTCCTGTCTTGGAGTGTTGATGAGCTAACTAGAGAGCTAGAGAAAACAGGAAAAAAAAAAAGAATCCCATAAATTCAAAAAGAGAGCACGAGTAGCTGGAGAAAAGAATCGGTTATGAACAGAGGAAAAGGTATGAACAGAGGAAAAGAGCAAGAACTGTAGAACAATCATGTGAACATGAGCTTGGTTTGGAGCAGAGCATTGGGAATCCTTAGGAAAGGGCAAAGGAAGAGAGAGAAATAGAGTAGATTTCAAAACATCTTACTAGGTATAATGATGAGTGGCATGCTTTGCGATAAGTAGATATTTATTTAAGTTGCTTCTGACTGATTTTTGGATTTTTTTCTGAGATGGGGTCTTGCTATGTTGTTCAGGTCAGACTCAGATTTGTGCTCCTTCTCAGCTACCCAGAGTGCTGGGGTCACAAGTGTGTGTCCTCACATCTGGCTTCTTGGTGGCATTTACAGAATATTCTGCCCAGAAATGAAATACACATTCTTTTCTTTTTTGTGGAATTACTGGAGATTTAATCCAGGGACTTCACACTGAACTACATTCCAGCCCTTTTCAATTTTTTTCTTATCTTGAGATAGTGTCTTGTTAAGTCACTAAATTGCCCAGGCTGACCTCATGGTTCCCATCCTCCTGCCTTAGCTTTCTAGAGTACTGGAATTGCAGGTGTGTACCACTGGACCCGACTATACACTATTGTTAATTTCAGTGGCACTGAGTTTGGTTTCAAGGAAGTATAGCCTGTTTCGCTTTACACTGGCTCTCATTACTATCCTTAAAGTTGTCATCTCTTGCTTCTTAAAGCCAGTTCCTCCTCATACATCAATAAAAACAATCCCATTGACTTATCACCCAGAAAGGAAATATATGACAAAGAGAAAGACATTCAGGGCTGGAGCTGGGTAGGATGATATTGGGTGGTGAACTGGAAAGGTAATTTTAGAGCACACACCCAGGACTAGAGTTGGAGGTTCTGTTGGAGTTGTCTGTCTCCTTTCTGTGTCTGCCAACCGTCTCTCTTAGTGACATGAAATCACTTTTTTCTTTCTTTGTTTCTTTCTTTCTTCTTTCTTTCTTTCTTTCTTTCTTTCTTTCTTTCTTTCTTTCTTTCTTTCTTTCTTTTTCTTTCTTTCTGTGATCCTTTCAAAATCAAAATCAGGAACATTTTTAATTGATAGTATCAGTAAATTTTATATACACATTATGATAATAATCAACATTGAGAATTTGTACCAGTACATGATAAGACTAAATTCTCATTTTTCCATTCCCCTGCCCCCTCAACCCCCCACCCCAATATGCATAAGCTTTGTTTCCCTATTTTTTTGCATTATTCAGTAAACTTTATTGGTACATTATATACACAGTTTACAATCACACAAAACATTGGGGAATTTGTACCAGTATGTGACACAGGTCAATTCTCATTTTTACCCACATCCCTGCCCACCCACCCCCTCCCCTC
>PVIC010050746.1:0-12705 GCA_004025085.1 Thryonomys swinderianus
CTCTGACCTGGCAAATTCCAACCATGTCGAAATCTGCCTTGGATACAGGTGTGAATGAGGAGCTGAATGGGGCTGAAGAATCACACAGGCTGTGATGGGTCTTTCAAGTCCGGACCAGTTGGTCCGGGCTCAGTGGTAGGTTCCCGAGTCCATTTGCTCTGCCTGGCAGCTATTTTGATACCTGGTTCTGGTCCCATCTGAAAGACAAAAGCCCTGAGAATAGGACTGACTCCCTCCAACAGCCCACCGACTCACCCCAGTGTGGCCCAGAGCCCCTGCCTGTCACTGTCACCTGGGATGGCCTGACACGATCCTTGCCTTAGCCTGTGCTTCCCTGGGTCACTGGGTCCCGTCTCCTCTTGCCTTTTGGGGACATTATTCCAATAACGGTCCCCCTTGTTTTCCCAAACCATGTACATGAGAATGGAAACATGCCAGACTATCCCCCAGTGAAACAAGAAACAGAAAGAAAAGCTCTCTTGTAGCTCAGCTGCTGCGATGCATCCCGTTTCTCTGCTCCCCACGCTGACCACACTCCTCACAATGGTGGTCGATGGTCTCTGTCTCCACTTCATGTCCCAACCTCTTTCCTCCCTTCCTTCCATTGCTCTATGCCAGTGGGAGCCTAGGACTCTGCCAGCTTCCCACACTCAGCCCTGTGCTCCAGCCCAAGCCCCATCTAACTCACTGTCTCCTCCAAAACACGCCTTGGTCACCTGCTTCCCAGGGTGCCTTTGTCCCTGTTCTCTCTCCTCAGTCTTCCTTCCCACACTTCTTTCTGTGCAGGTTGGTGGGAAGCCCAAGGTCTTGACTCCTCTCTCTTCATGCCATCTCCAAGATCACTGCTTGTAACGTCTCTTCATTTGCAATCTTCCTGCTTCAGCCTCCCCAGGAGCTCAGATTGCAGCTACTTGCCATTGTGGTTGGCTTTTGTCTTTATTTTAAAAACATCATGCCTGGAAAACAGTTTAGCAGAATTTTGTCTCTCTTGAATTGTGTACTAGCTTAAGTAGGAAATCTTTTTGTGGTTTTTAGAGGAGGTGGGGCTGGGGATGACTCTAGGTTTCCCATGAGTGGAGCACAGACTGTACCACAGAATGTACTCCGGGCCTCTGAATTTAGTCTTCAGCCCAGGCGTCTCCCTGCCATGCAGACTCAGTCAGATGCCACTTCCCCTTTGGCCGGGCTCAAGCACCATCTTCAACTCACTAGATCCAGAGGAAACACGGGGCAGTTCTGTCCCTGTTCACTCCCACCCTTGACTTCTCTCCTCTCACAGGCCACAAACAGCCATGTTCTTCACATCACATAAAGAAGCCCAGGTTTCCACCTCTTACAATCACCTTGACAGCAGCAATCCCTAGCCCAACTGACTCCCCGCTCCCCTCGAGTCTCTCGGAAATTCTTGAACAGAACAACAAGACACACACAGGCTCCAGGGAACAAAACCAGCTCGCCTCCCTCCAGCCGCCCGGTCCCACGATGCTGTTCACACACTGAGTCTGGTTCCCCACTGTCTCCTCCTGACTTGCTGCTGCCAGCCACGCTGGCCTCCTTGTCTTTCTCCAGTGCTTCTGATGCCTGCCTCGTTGCCCCTGGCCCCTTCCTGCCTCTGAGCCAGGCCTTCTCAGAGTACTTGTAGCAAAACAGCACAGACTCTCCTCCCCTCCCTCGCCCACCCCTCACCCCATTTACTCCCCTGTAGCCAGCTCAGCTGTACTGTACAGATGCATCCTATGCTTATCTGGTTAGTGACAGTCACCCCTGCCCGCAGGGACTGTGTGCTCCTCTCCAGGAATCCCTTTGTCAGGACAGAGTGACCAACACAGAGGGCCCATCCGCTTAACATCTGCTGTGTGAGTGCAAAAATCAACTCATGCAACTGTACTTCATAAGCAACACACACCCAACAGCAGAAGCAGACAAAATGGGACCATTGTCTTCTCCATGAGGTTTTAGTCATCATGGTGGATGGAATCATTCATAGGCATTGTTCAAAGGTCAGGGATGATTTCCATAAAGCGCTAAAAGTGGCTCATAGATGCAGAGGGGAGAAAGTACTGCCTACCTAGCAACCAAGCAGAGAGAAGGAAAAGGGTGACAGGACACCATTTTCCCATGATGAAATTAGCGCATGTTTCTCTTTAAATAAATAGCACTAAGATCTGGAAAGACATTCTGTGGCGATCCCTCTTTTGATATACATTTATGCCATATACATTTATCCTTGGAAAGTGGAAATACATCATATTAGCTTTAGATGTCCATTCTCTTCCATTGGGTAGTTCTGCTGGAAGTACTGCACAAGGAGACAGTCAATACCAGGAAATAAAAAATAGGTCAATAACCTTCATGTCTGATGGTTAAGGAAAAGACGATGTCCCTACTCTACCTAACATTATATTATAAACACTGAAATTATGTTTATTGAGAGAATGATTAAACAGAGAACTGTTTATGACATGAGCTGATACTATACTTTTAAATATGAGGTGTAGGGCTGGAGATTTAGCTCAGTGGTTCTGGTGCCCGCCTAGCAAGCACAAGGGTCCTGGTTCAATCCCAGTAACCACATACAGTACTGGGTGTGATGACTCACACCCACCAGAAATCAGTGTCACATATCACAGGGCTGGGTGTGGTGGCTCATGACTGCAATCTCAGTACTCGGGAGGCAGAGACAGGAGAACTGCTGTGAGTTCGAGGCTTGAATGGTCTACACAGTGAGCTTAGGGCCAGCCTGAACTACAAGGTGAGACCCTGTCTAAAAAAAAAAAAAAAATTAAATTAAAATAAAGATGAGGTGTGGGGAAGCAATGGGGGGAGGGACACACTGGGTGGGAAAGGTGTGCAGTGCTCTTCCCGGGGAACCTGTTGAATTCTGACTTTATAAAGAAGCTAACTGGCTGTTTCTTGTTTGTGTTACCAAAGGCTTGAGTCTCCCTTCACTTACTGCTTCTCCTGAGTTCTTTCAGTTATAAACAATCTGGGTGTAGGTTTTACCATGTGTCCCCTACTCATCTTTCTATGTTAATTTTACCCACAGTTATTTGAGTGTGTTGTTATGCTTAATTTTTGATACTCTGAAGAATTACGAACACTTTAATAAGTAAAAACATTTAACATCTGTGAGTATTGGAGCCTTGGAACTGTTTTACACTATCTTCTCTGTCTCTGTCTCTGTCTCTATCTCTGTCTCTCTCAGATTATTGTCAAGACCTGTGCCACATATGGTGGTCTGGACATGCGTCTGATGTACATGATGTTTCCTAGAACTTCTGGAATCTGCAGTGTTTAGAAGAGGAGAAGCGACCAAGAGTCATTAAGTGATCAGTCCCCCCCGAAACTGAGTCGCTGGGTGAGCCCACAGAACCCCCAAATCACAGCTTCTAGCCCATTGCAAACACAGCCCAGCTTGGCTTCACCCAAGGCAAGGACATGTCCACTGACTTTCTTTGAAAGAACCAGAATTTATAAGTTGTAGATTCACATCAGAATGACACCAAGAGGCCCCTGTATTAGGCTCCCCCTGTGGCAACATGGCTGGTACTGTAAGGCCACATCTCTACCAGGACACCTGCAGCAATCCAATGCACTGACCTTGAATTGGCCTGGTTTTGCAGGAACTTGAGCATGTGCATGAATGTGCGTGTGCATGTGTGTGTGTGTGTGTGTGTGTGTGTGTGTGTGTGCACGCGCATGCACGGAGATACCCATATTTAGATCTATGTGACTTTATTGCATAAGTGGGTGTGGGTGTGTCCCCATGCTCTGGCACAGGACATTCACCATAGACACAGTCACCCTCTCCTCTAACCCTTCTGTCCCCAGCCTCTGGCAACCACTAGTCAGTTTTCCATTTCTATTTTTTAGTTCAACAAAGTTCTATAAATGAAATTACATAACACATGACCTTTTAGAATTGGCTTTCCGCTCCTGGCACAATTCCTTCTTGATCCATCTAAGAGATCCACCCAGGAGGCCACAGGGATCGGTGTCTGGACCCCGCTCAGTGCGGTGCAGCTCTCCTGGCAGAGTCCACCACTGGAAAACACTGAGGGGTGTGTCTGTGTGTGTGTGTGTGTTTTACTGGAGGGACTGTTCATGGGCACACTAAATGGGAAGCAAGAATTGAATGCAATCTTTTTTCTTGCACCCGGTGGCTCTCCCCTGCCCATGTCTGCTGTTGGATTCAGGCACTTGATGCCTTGTGCCTCCGGTCTCAGCCCAGAAACGCTGTTCAGTTCAGACCACTCACTAGGTTCACTCTTGGTGTAGCAGACCACACAGTGGGACACACAGCGTGATGGCAAGTGTGGTGCTATGTTGAGTAGTTTCCTTTCCCAAAAGTCCTCTGTACACTGCTTACTCATCCTCCTTTCTGTCCATAGCTGCTGGCAAACACTGACTTTTTTCCTGCCTCCCTACTTTTGCCTTTTCTAGAACATCACATAGATGCATTTATATAGTGCACAGTCTTTTCACATTGGCTTCTTTCACTTAATAATAAGAATTTATGTTTCCTCTAATAATAGAATATGGAATGATAATATTCCATTGTCTGGATGAATCACTGCTGCCCATTTACTTGCTGGAGGATGTCTCGGCTGCTTCTGAGCTTCAGCAGTAATGATCAAAGTAACTGTAACCAGCCATATGCAGGCTTCTGTGTAGTCAAGAGTGCTCAGTCCATCTGGGTCAGAATCAGATCCTTAGACCTTATGCTAAGAGAGAGCTTAGCATTGAAGAAAATTTCTGAGCTTCCTTCCGAAGTGCTGCTCCATTTTGCATTCTCACCAGGAATGAGCGAGAGTAACTGTGCCACACTCCGGGCAGTGCTTGGGGGCATCAGTGTTAAATAGTGGTACCTCATTATTGTTTTAATTTGCGATTCCTCAGTGACACATCATGTTGAACACCCTTTTCTATGGTTTTTTCATCATCTATCTGTATTTTTGGGGGGGGGGAATGAAATCTCTGTTCAGGTCTTTTGCCTCTCTTTAAATTGTTCTCTTATTCTCGAGTTTTAAGAGTTGTTTGTGTATTTTGGGTAGTAGCCCTTGGTCAGATACCTCTTTCGTATGTCTTTCCTTCCAGTCTCTAGTTGGTCTTCTCATTCTCTTGATAGGACTGAATTTTGAGATTGTATTGCTCAGATTTCCCATCCCTGGGACAAAATACCTGACACTTACAGGAGGAGACATTTATTTGGTCCACAGTGTCCCATCCAAAGACAGCTGACTTCAGGACAGAAGAGCACAGCCCTCATCCCATGGAGCAGGAAGTGGAGAGTGAGAGAGAGGAGCTGGGACAAGCACACATCCTTCCCGCTCAAATCCACAAGGGCCACCACTGACCAGGGCCCCTCCAGACACATGAGACCTTGGGGGACATCGTGGATCTAAACGGTAACACAGATGCGATTCCTTCAGTGGGTATGTGACTTGGAAATATTTCCTTCTAGTCTGTAGTTGGTCTGTTCATCCATTTTGCAGAGAAAAGTTTCTTGATGAGATGCTAGTTGTTGGACTGTTCTTTTGGCGTGAAGTCCAAGAACCCTTAGCAAGCCTTGGGTCCCACAGATTTTCCTCTTTGGTCTGAGACAACTAAAGGAGAGCCCCAAACAGTGGAGAGAGGAAGGTGAATTGACCAGAAACTGAGGAACAGAAGGGTGTATGGCAGCATAGCTGTGTTGTGTTATAACCCCTGGCTGCTCGAAGAAACCAGTTCAAGCCCAACTTTGCAACAGAGCATGGTTAAAATGAGGGACAAGGCCAAGAGGAATAGGTCAGGAGAAAGGCCTCCTTTCCCACAGGTTTGAAGCCTTCCTTCTTCACTGAGAGTGCCCAGCAAAGGGGACCTTCCCCAGGAAGTTTCTTCATTTCCCAGAAATGGTGGAGCTAGGAGCTCTGCTCCACCAGTCTGGACACCAGCTTTTGGGAAGTGCTTCCAGGAAGTCCCAGGGGCCAGTGGGATCCTCCTCAACCACAGGTAAACTGAGCACAACAAATAGCACCACAAAGTCTATGAAAATGAAATTGTCACTGGAACTCCAGGCACAAAATTAGCCTGTATGCTAATCCTGAACTGCAGTCTCCTAACATAACAGCCAAACTGTCCAGGATACAATAACAAAGTCACCAGTTATACAGAAATCCAGAAAAGACCCACTGCTTAAAAGGAAAAAAAGAAACCAACTGATGTCATCACAGAGATGAACCAGACACTGAGATTATTCAACAGGGTTTTAAAGTAGTCACTATAAAGACATTTCAAAGATTAATTACAAATTCTGTTAACAGAAATGAAAACTTTTTAAAAAAATCTCTGCAAAGAAAGAGAAGTTATTTGAAAAGAACCAATTAGAGTTTACAAGACAGGAAAATTCAATAACTAAAATTTTAAACAGTATTAGATGGATCCAAGAGTGGAATGGAGATGAGAGAAGAGAAAACCAGTAAACTTGAAGAAGGATTAATAGGAAGTATTGACAACAAAGAGAAACTAAATTGGATTAAAAAAAAAAAGAATGAAGCCTTGAGGACCCTTATGACAATAAGAAAGACCTAACCTTTGTACTATGAGTCCCAGAGGACTCCATAGCTGAAAGACAGTTCAAACAGAATAGCCAAAATTTTTCCAAGTTTGGCAAAAGACATAAAACTATGAATCTGAGAGGCTGAGTGAACTTCAAATAAGATAGAGCTGAAGAAATTCATGGCAAAACAAAATCATAACTAAACTTCTGGAAAATAAATAAAGAAAAAATTATTGAAAGCAGCCAGAGGAAAATGACAATGGCATCCTACCAGGGAACATCGGTTTGTCTGATACTGGGCTTCTCATCACTGGAAACCATAGAGGCCAGAAGGAAGTTATCTATTTTTCAAGTTGTGAAAGAAAAAAAACGATCAACCCAAGTTCTATGTCTGATCAAACAAGTGGGAAATAAGCCTACTGTCTGATGGCAGAATACTAAAAGAATTTGCAATTAGTGGAGCTACCCTTAGAGAACAGCTAAAATAATATCTTCAAATTGATGAGCAATGATTTTTTTCCTGGTACCAGGGATTGAACTCGGGATCTCATGCTTGCAAGGTAGGCATGGCGCCACTGAGGTACATTCTTGCCCAATGAGTAATGATTAAAAGAAGACTATTGGGACACCAGGAAGAAATGTGAACACATATGATAAGTTATCCTCATGGGTTTCATAAATCATACTTAACAGTGGAAAAAAATTTTTCAGTGCTTTCTAGTACTTAAGTCAGTGTGGACAGATGAAGGGACTTTAGTGGCTGGTGATAGTGGGAGGTAGAAAATGTTGGTAAGAGTAGACCATAGGTCACATATGTGCCCTAATTTAGAGCAACCCAGGAAAGGCAGGCAAGGTGCTCAGAAACATTACACACAAGTCAGGACCGAATCCTAAAGTTTTTGTAAATAATCTATAGGGAAGCAACAGATGAAAAGCAGAAATGAGAAACAGAGGAAAATAACAAGGAACCATAAAACAGCAAGCATATCTATAATTATCTTAAATGTGAACAGCCTAAATAAACTAATTAAAAGGCAGGTATTGGCTCCACCAAAGAAAATTATTACAGACAAAAGGAGCATTACATAATAATAAAAGAGTCAATTCACAGGAAGAAATAATGATCCTAACTGCGTACATCCCAAATAACAGAGCCTCAAAATCTATGAAGCAATACAGTTAATAGGAAAAACAAGTAATTTCTATTACTATAGTCAGCCTCTTCAGTACCCTCCTCTTTGCAACTGATGGAGTTTCTAGAAGGAAAATCAATAAAAATAGAGAAATTCCAAACAATGCAATCAATTAATAGTGTCTGATTGACATGTATAAAACCCTCCAGCCCCATCAGTAGAATAAAGATCTTTTTTCAAGTGATTATGGAACATTTCCCAAAACACAGGGTATTCTAGGCCACAGAAAAGCCTCACAAAATTTTAAAGAATTAAAGTTGTGGGCTAGAGATTTAGCTCAGTGGTTCTGGTGCCTGCCTAGCAAGCACAAGGTCCTGAGTTGAGTTCGATCCCTGGTAACCAAATACAAAGCTGGGCGTGGTGACTCACGCCCACCAGCCATTATTACCACATACCACAGTGCCGGGTGTGGTGGTTCACACCTGTAATCTCAGCACTCGGCAGGCAGAGGCAGGAGGATTGCTGAGTTCGAGGTCTGCCTGGGTTACATAGTGAGCTCAGGGCCAGCCTGGACTACAAAGTGAGACCCTGTGTCACAAAAAAAAAAGAGAGAGAGAGAGAGAATTAAAGTTGTGCAGATTATATTCACTGATTACACTGAAATCAAACTAAAATTCAATGAGGAAAAGCAAACAGGAAAATCTCTAAGGTCTTGAAAATGAGACAACATACTTTTAAATAATCCATTGGTATGAAGGAAAACAGACCATATTTGTGAAGGGAGAGGTTACAGTGAGTATGTTTTCACCACCTACTACAGGAAGCACATGGCACTAGAAAAGAGCACTCCTGCACTGGAGCATTGGCACCGGGGCAAGTGTCTGTTCTCTTGTCAGGAGCAAACCTATATAACTTTGGAGAAAAATAATTTCACAATAAAAACTGTGATTAGACCTAGCTTTCCTATCTACAGGTCAGCTATGGCACATCTGGACATGACTCTGTCTTTGCCTCTTGTAACAACAAAGACCCCAGTGGTCAAACATACTGTGATGCTCCAGGGCAGAACTACACCATTTCCTCAGCTACATAATTCCTCATTGTTCTAGGATGCAAGGAACTTGCTACCCCCTGAGTGACCTGTTACATTTGTTACTCCTGCTGCACCAAAGCTACTGCCCTTTGAGACACCTGGTACATGCTGGCCTCTGAGTGACCTGTTACACTACTTACTTCCAGTGTACTGAATGAAAGTGTGGCAAGCTCAAGCCTTTTGTCTTTGCTGCCCAGAGCAGCACTGATCAAGCCCAAGCCCAGCTTCTTTTCTAAATCTCATTTCTGCCTATTTATTAATTCATCTAGTGCTGTTGACCTCACAGGAGCCTAGAACTTACTACAGAGGTACTACTTATGTCTTTTTTCCCTGTTCCCAACATTCAGTGTCTTCTGAACACCTTCCCTAAGAACAGAATAAGAATCAACATGAGTTAGCAGGAAATGAAATTCCTGTTGTTACTCCAGTCAGGAGGGCAAACTGAGAGGAATCCAGCTGTAGTGTCCTCAGAAGCCACCATTTCCCCATGGTCATGATGCAGCAGAAAACACCACAAGGTTCTCTTCAGGTGACCACTGCTCTACCAGCCACACTCAGACCTGATTTGTGATCCCTATCTTTTACTTGGGGCACCCAACACTAAGCCATCCTTGCTTGTGACAGGACCTGGCCCCTCATTAATCCTCCCTGGGACACTGTAGCATGGGAGTCACCCCACCCTTTGCCCTCCATGGACTGTTTGGTGGCCCCAGCCTCCCAGCAGAAGCTCTCTTCACCCTACCCTGGAGCTACCTCCCACGGCTCTACTCAGTGTACCCCTTACTGGAGCACATTAGCAGAGTGGAGTTGGTCACCCACACCATGTCTGTGGGTCCTGGGCTGGCAAAACCTCACTTTCTTGGGATACAGCAGAGACCCCTGTGTCCATCATTTTTCCAGCTCTGGGACAAAATACTAGACTTAAAATATGAAGCTTAATGGAAGAGAAGTCTGTTTGGCTCAGTTTGCAGTGGGTTCAGTCCGTAGTCAGCTGCCTCAAGGCAGAAGCAGCATGGGGGAAGGGCCTGTGGAGGACAGAGGCTCATCCCACTGCAGCCAGGAAGCAGAGAAGCTGGGAGCAGGACAGGAGCTCATCCTTCTGAGTCATGCCCCACTGACAGCCTCCATAGAGTCTGAGGCTGCACCCCAGCAGCATGTTCAGCTGTGAACTCTTCCATGAAGAACCCACTGATGAGCACAGATCCAACCATGGTCCAGTCCCTTCCACACATGAGACTTTAGGAGAAATTTTAGATCTAAAGCACAACAGACCCCCAAAGGATGCCTCAGAGAGAGCTGAGCAAGATGAGGAATGTGGATCCAAGGAGACACAGACTTTGACAGAAGTGCTGGAGGAAGCTAAGACTGCCAGAGCAGCCTCAGTGGATCTCCTGATGCCTGGCCTGATGCCACCTGACCATTCCTCTTGCTGTGAGTGTCCAGCCCCATGCTGGGTGTGGTGGGTGTGCACTGTGGTGTCCTGAACATCTGTGACATCAACCCACTGAGCTGAGGAAAGTGTACTGTGCTCAAATGTGACTGGAGTGTGAGCCCCAGGGCTCATTGCAGGGAGGAGGTTTGAAGACAGAGAGAACTTTAGGATATGCCACCTATGAAAGGGATTAGGACATTTGGGACAGAGCTGAGAAAGGATTGGTGCTGGTCTCATAATGGGAATTGCAAGAGTGGGTTGTTAGAGGACAAGCATGATCACCCCCTCCCTGTCTCTTTTTTCCCACCTTCCTGTGTGATCCTCCCACCTGCATGTGGCTTCCCACAATCCACTTCTGTGTCACACTGTAGTGCAGCCCAAGGACCTCACCAAAGGTGGAGTCAATGAGGCTGTGTGATCCTGGGCTCAGGCTCCAACAATGAAATAAATTCTTCCAAGCACCAGATTTAGGAAACAAGAAATGAACTACAACTCAATCCCAGCTAAAACTGAATTCCTCCCCCCACTCCAACTCCCCCTCCCTTTCTTTCCCAGGTGACAGGACACTGCTGTGGTGATCATCCAGGTGGGACAGGTATCTGTGCACCCTTGAATTTGGGTTTCAGGGCATGTTCCTCCTTCAGGGGCTGGGCCTTTCCAAGGGCTGAGAGGTTGCCTGGGGCTTGGCTTGTGTCCACTCCCCTTCTAGGTGTCCTACCAAGTCTCTCACTCTTCCTTTGTATGGAGAGCTTGAGGCAATGTGTTCTCTCATTTTCAATGGGGTCTCCCACTTCTCCCCAAAGTGGAGGCCCAGCACACATGACTGGGAAGGGGTGGGAAAGGCTCCATGACATGGTGACACATGATCCCTTCCTCCCCGGTGGACACCCCACCGCTGCCCAATACTCCTTAGCTGCCCTGCCCACCCTTCAGGCTGCCCTTCACCTCTCTGGTGCTTCTGTGTCTGGGAGGCCAGCTGCCTGTCAGGGGAGGAGCTGAACATCAGGTGAAGATGGCAGTCAGGCCAGGGTAGGAGCCCAAGATGCCTGAGGTGACCCTGAAGTTCCTTCCACCACCATGAGTTCAGTAGAGTCAGATTTTATCCAAGGGTGTCAGCCCTTGTGTGTGGTGACCCCATTCAGAAAGACTTTGCGTGTGATAACTCATGTCACACCTATGGGTATCAAGAAGAGGCAGCCAATCAGACATCTCTTCCTGTGTGCAAAACATCCGGTGGTCTGTGCTTCTAGTCCGTCCTGTTTCATTGTTTGGAAATGATGATTATAACTCAGTGAACTGGTGGTCATGGCAAACTACAGGCTGATAATTCTACATCCAAAATGCTTGGGGCCAGAAGTGTACCTAGTTGTATTTTTGAAAATTGCACAATATTTCCATATACATAATGAGATACCTTGCTTAGTGTGCCTCTGTTCACATAGCCTGAAGGTAATTTATACACTTCTGGAGCAGCTGTGTCTTGACTGTGACCCATCACATGATGTCAGGAATGGCACCTTATTGGCACTTGAGTTTCAGATTTGGAGTCATTTCAAGTTTCAGGTTGGGGATGGATTGTGGCTTGGGGGATACGTCACTCATGGGGTTTGTGGGTGGAACCTTGTGGCTCCCACAAACTTCTATTTTACTAAAGTAGTCCCAACTCCCCAGACCCTCAAGAGGAGCAACCCGTGGAGTGTGGGGACTTGGGACAGCATCCTAGGCACCCTCCTTCATGTGACCCGGCAGTGGTGTGTGAGGCACTGTGGAGGAGCGGGATGTCCAGGACTCAGAGGTAGCTTCTCTCCTTCCTGCTCAGCCAAGGGCCCTGGGGGAGGGGCTGGGGTCTGATCCATCAGGGGAACCAGTAGCCTTCGACTCTGTTCCCACCCAGCCAGCACCCAAGGCCTCAGACAGGCAAGGGTCCAGCAGGTTGGCCTGCTCAGTCACACTTGGGTCCCCAATGGTCTCTCCTCAGTGACAACTGTGGAAATGGCTCAAAGTGCCATGTGAGCATTATGTAGCCACTTACTTGGATGCTACATCATACTCTTATGGCTCTTTATTCATGTACTCATTTCAGTGACAGCAGGCACATGGAGGCCTCTCAACAGCTGCCTGGACCAGAGGTGGGTGGCAGGAAAGCACCATGGAAACCAGTGTTGGTGCAGAGATGCTCTCCCTCCTCCCCACCCTTGGCACTGAGGCACTGTCTGCTGCCACATGGGCCATTCTCTCTGGAAACAGCACTTCCAAAATGACAGTCTGCCAGCAGCATCGGGGGCTTTCAGGTGTGAGCTGGCCCCATGCATCCTACTGTCTACATCCAGGGCTGCCCTTAGGTGACTGCTTGGCTGTGTTCTGCAGGGTTCTGTGGAAAGAAGACCTCTCCTCAAAAACGCATTTCTGGAATAATCTCCAGGTGTCAGAGAAACAAAGGTAGAGACATTTGCTTGTGACATGCAGCTCTCGTGGATGTCAGGGGTTGTCTGTGGGCCTCTCAGGCCCT
>PVIC010050747.1:0-12711 GCA_004025085.1 Thryonomys swinderianus
CCCCCACCCACTTCCCTCCTCTGTCCCCTTCCGGCCACACCCTCCTGTCTCAGCCTGAGGATCCAACCATCAGCTCCCCACTTGCCTGCCTTCTTGTTGGGGACATAGCCTGGCAATCAGGATGTCGCTGCTGCCAGCAGTCACCTTTTTCTCCTTGTGTGCTTGTGAGTCTCTCTCTGCCCTTTTTGTTTCTGATGCGAGACCAAAGTAGTTCTTTCACGATTCCTTCTCTTACTCTCTGACTTATTGACAGTTCTCTTAATGTCCTTCCAGTTGGATTTGGAGTGACAATAATGGAGCAGCCCCACATATCAATTTCCTCTGAAGAAAAGAAGAGAGTCGACATACTATGCAAGATAACATCTACGGTATTTCAAACTGATACAATTTTTTGGTACCTGCAGAAAGAGGATCAGGCTTTGGAACATCTGATTCAAGTAGTATCAACAACAACCCCAGCTCAAGGGAAAAACAACAGAGTTTCAGCCATGAAAAATTCTGCTTCTCATTCCTCCACTCTTACTATAAAATTCATAGAAAAAGGAGATGCAGCCACATACTACTGTGCTGGTTGGGAAGCACAGTGTGTGCACTGTGGAGAGGATCCACACAAGATCCCTTCTCTGGGTCTGTGCCAAACCACATCCTTCCTGACAGAAGGGCCAACAGCCAGCCCCCAGCTGGGCTCTCAGACTCAAGACCCTGCTCACAGCTCCTCTGCTCTCTCCAGGAAGCATCGTGCTCAGTGTTGTTACCTGAGTCCTAGCTGACCCAGGCATGTGGTTCCAGATCCTCTGATTCTACTCCTAAGGTGTTGCTGCCCGTCTGTGGTCTGAGAGAACACGACTGGGCCACTGTCACCTCACCAGGATCCAGAGAAGCTGAGTAAGGGCCAGGGCAGCACAGAGAGGGACTAATGATCACCACATATATGAGCACATCGCGTACAACACCTCTGTAGAATAACTACCACTGGCTCAAGTTACAACTCAAGACATTGAGGCTTAGAGAACTGAAGCTTAGTGAACAAGTGAAAACAAGAAGCTATGCATTTTTAACTGAACTGTGAGGTTACAGGAAAACTCTAGGATTATGCATTTGTGAGTCCTATGATATCTGGGACCCTGTGGGAATGGAAAGGTGCCAGTTCTGTGGGAGATGAGGGGAGGAGGTTCCTTCCAGCACAGAGTCATGAGAATAGAACTGGGCCCCCTAAGTTGTCTCCTGTGTGCACAAGCCATGAGTAGCCCTTGA
Source organism: Thryonomys swinderianus (assembly GCA_004025085.1). NCBI lineage: Eukaryota > Metazoa > Chordata > Mammalia > Rodentia > Thryonomyidae > Thryonomys > Thryonomys swinderianus. Next base: position 1,255 of record PVIC010050747.1, read on the forward strand.
TCGTGACTGTATGAGAAGGGAACCTGGCCAGACCAAAAGAGCCAGCATTGGGCCTGTGTGACTTCCTGTTGTCCCTCAGTTGTTTTCCTGCATCATGTAGCTCAGCCTTCACTGTCTCCGAGGTCTCCTGGGTGGTTCTCATACAACACATGTGAGTCAGGAGATAAGAGAAGTGCCCAGTGATTGGGCCCTTGTCCAGGTCACCAAGCTGCTTTATTGTAGAGCATTGTTGACACCCATGTGATTCAGCATGTCTTGACTAGTACAAGAGAGGGTTCCTTCTTGATAGTGGATTGAAAGACAGCACACCCACTTCCCATAGAGGAGACATGGAAGCAACATTAACTCTTAGAAAGAATTACCATGTGCTGAAGCATCAGCCCAGGGCTTAATCTGTGAAGTTCAAATGAAAAGCTAATTAATTTTCAAGTAACTTTCAGTAGGTAAATTATTATTTTCCTTTAAAAATGTTCATATTTGGATTATTTTCCTTTCATACAGGTTCTCACTATGCAGGCCAGCTGACATCAAACTAGCTGTGTAATCCAAGCTAACCTTATATATGAAATTCATCTGCATCAACTTCCTATGTGCTAGGATCATGGCCATGTAGGATCAACAGCATCCTCCTCTAACATCTCACTCCAGCTCTTTTCCATTTTTTTTTTGAGACAGGGTCTGGCTTTGTAGTTCAGGCTGGCCCTGAGCTCACTATGTAGCCCAGGCGAGCCTCAAACTCAGCAATCCTCCTGCCTCTGCCTCCCGAAATGGGGGACATTCCTGCCATGAGCCACCATATCTGGCATTGTGGTGAGTGGTGCTGATTGTTTTTGGGTAGAGTCACCACAACTGGCATTGTTGTATGTGGTTACCAGGAATTGAACCAGGGACTTTGTGCTTGCTAGACAGGTACTAGAACCAGTGAGCTAAATCTCTAGTTCAGAAGTAGAGATTTTTAAAATGCAAAGGTAGTAGTAATAGTGTGAAATAAATATGGAATATTTAATGTATGTCACCGTCTGTACTGGGCATGGAATTTAAACTGTATAAAATTTGGACACAGAAATAACTGGATTTCAGGAATAAAGCAATGATTTTTGCCTACCTACAAGCAGTTCCTATGGGACACAGATTGAACAGATGTAGACATTAAATATGCTTAATATTGTGGGAATTTTCTCAGAATATAAGGTGAACTAAACAAAGAAGAATACAAAGCTCTGTACAGAAAAATGTGTTTTCATCTGCAGAAAACCAGCAACACCTATGTACTTGCACAGATAAAAACCCTGAAAGTGGACAGATCATACTAGTGATAGTGGTTGGTCCTGGTGATATGATCTGGGGTGATTTTGTTTCCCTTATTTTGTGTCTCTAAATTTCTTAACGTATACAATTTAAAATTAGTAATTTTATATACTTACCATCCATAACGACTTGACTTGGGCTGGGGATTTAGCTCAGTGGTTCTGACATCTCCCTTGTAAGGGCAATGTCCAGAGTTCAATCCCTGGTAACCATAAACCACAATGCCTGGCGGGCTGAATCAAGCCTGCAATCCTAGCACTGGGAGGCAGAAGCTGGAAGACTGCTGTGAGTTCGTGTCTTACCTGGGCTACTTCCCACCCACTTTCTCACATTCCACCTCTGCTACTCATTTTCAAGCATCTTTACAGAAAATCTCTGCTTTTCTACTGTGCGAATCTGGAGCCCTTTTCTCTTCTGCACCTGAAAATCCTCATCTATAAAATGCAAATGCAAATGCAAATGTGCAGTTTGCATGACTACTGTAAAGATTTACAAGTCAAGAATATTTAGGAAAAAATTCCAGTAAATGGCATAGGCTCATTAATATTACTCATCGAGTGACTTAGTACTAATTCAACAAGTAATAATTCAACAAGTAATACACAAACACAGGAATCCTGAGAAAAATAGCTGCAGGTTTTTCTGCTGCATAAAGACACCTCCCTGACTCCCTCATGGTCCTCCCCAGCACAGTGCAGGGAGCACAGCCCTATCCTGAGAGGTGCAGAGCGGACCTGACATGCTGCAGGGCTCAGAGTCACCCCCACCCACTTCCCTCTTCTGTCCCCTTCCGGCCACACCTCCTGTCTCAGCCTGAGGATCCAACCATCAGCTCCCCACTTGCCTGCCTTCTTGTTGGGGACATAGCCTGGCAATCAGGATGTCGCTGCTGCCAGCAGTCACCTTTTTCTCCTTGTGTGCTTGTGAGTCTCTCTGTCCATTTTGGTTCTGACGAGAGACCGAAGTAGTTCTTTCACGATTCCTTCTCATATTCTCTGATGTTCACTGACAGTTCTCTTAATGTCTTTTCAGTTGGGCTTGGAGTGACAATAATGGAGCAGCCCCACATATCAATTACCTCTGATGAAAAGAAAAGGGTTGACATACCTTGTAAGGTAACAATTACAGATTTTCAAAATGATCCCATTCACTGGTACATGCAGAAAGAGGATCAGGCTTTGGAGCATCTGGTTCAAGTAGTCTCAAGAAGGACCCTGGCTCAAGGGAAAAACAACAGAGTTTCAGCAGCAAAAGATGTTGTTTCTCATTCCTCCACTCTTACTATAACATTCCTAGAAAAAGGAGATGCGGCTACTTACTACTGTGCTTGGTGGGACACACAGTGTCTGCACTGTGGGGAGGACCCACACAAGATCCCTTCTCTGGGTCTGGGCCCACCCACATCCTTCCTGACAGAGGAGCCCCCAGCCAGCCCCCAGCCAGCCCCCAGCTCAAGACCCTGCTCACAGCTCCTCTGCTCTCTCCAGGAAGCATCGTGCTCAGTGTTGTTAACCTGAGTCCCAGCTGACCCAGGCATGTGGTTCCGGTTCTATCTGACTCTAGTCCTACGAAGTTTCTGCCCGTCTGTGGGCTGAGAGAACACAACTGGGCCACTGTCACCTCACCAGCATGCAGAGAAGCTGGGTAAGGGCCAGGGCAGCACAGAGAGGGACTAATGATCACCACATATATGAGCACATCACGTACAACACCCCTGCACAATAACTACTACTGGCCCATTGTCCAACATAAGATATTGAAGCTTAGAGAACTGAAGCTTAGTGAACAAGCCAAAACAAGAAGCTCTGCATTTTAAACTGGACTGTGAGATCACAGTGAGTAGCTCTACGAGTGCTCTATTATCTGGGACATTCTGGGAATGGAAAGGTGCCGTTTTTGTGGGAGGTGAGGGGAGGAGGTTTCTTCCAGCACAATGTCGTGAGAATAGAACTGGGACCACTAAGTTGTCTCCTGTGTGCACAAGCCATGAGTAGCCCTTTGTCATGAGTGCACGAGAACGGAACCTGGCTGGATCAAAAGAGCTAACATTGGACCTGTGTGAATTCTTGTTGTCTCTCAGTTGTTTTCCTGCATCATGTAGCTCAGCCTTCACTGTCTAAGAGTTCTACTGGGTGGTTCTCATACAACACGTCTGCTTCAAGAGATAAGAGAAGCACTCAGTGATTGGGCCCTTGTCCAGGTCACCAAGCTGCTTTACTGTACAGCAGTGCTGTCACCCATGTGATGCAGCATTTCTTGACTAGTACATGAGAGGGTTTCTTCTGTCAGTGCATTCAAAGATAGCACACACAGTTCCCATAGAGGAGACATGGGATCTCCATTAGCTCTTACAGAGAATTACCATGTGCTGAAGAATTAGCCTGCGGCTTAATCTGTGAAGTTTAAATGAAAAACTAATCGATTTCTAAGTAACTTTAGTAGTTATTTCCCTCAATTTAAAATGTATTTATTTTATTATTTTTCATTTCATACAGGGTCCCTCTTTGAAACCCAGCTGAAATAGAGCTATCTATGTAATCCAGACTGACCTTACACTCAAAATTCTTGTGCCTCAACTTCCCATGTGCTAGGATTACAGGCATGAATGATCAACAGCATCCTCCTCTAACATCTCCCTCCAGCTCTTTTCTATTGTTATTATTAGCTTTTACACTAGTTTTCTTGGAAAAACACATATGTCTCATTGTAAGGCTCCAACACATAGTATTCACCTTGACTTACCTTTCCCAAAATAGCACTGACATATTCTTTCTTGCTGCAAGTACCTGAAGAATCAATCTATGTTTTAATTTTGAGATGGATCTAAAGGAAAAGAAGCATTTTTCAGGTAGCCAGATACTAGTGCTTAAGTTAGACGCAGAATATATCTCTCCATTTCACATTCAAAGGAGATTCTGGGTCTGGCAGCCACGTCAGATCCTGAGCAGAGTCCTGTGTGAGGGGTCACCTTTATTGAGGGGACACAATGACTGTGAGAAGCACACAGGAGCAGGAAGTCACTGAAGTCTGAGTGGTATGTGCCCACTTTCTCAAAATCAGTAATATCATTAGTGAACAAAATTTTCTAAGATGTAGACATCCTAAAAGTTACTAAGCACCAATAAGATAACTAGGAATGCAACATTTGGCTCACGCAATGGACTGACTACTGTGGGTTCATCATATAGTTACAGGCACAGGTGCAAGCTGCTGACATTCAGAAATGAGCGATCTGGGTTCAGGGCCTGAAAGGCCATCTCTTCACAGACACATCAGGAAATCCCACTCATATTGCCCCTTGCTGCTGCAGGGATGTGTTCCCTCATCTTCTTTTTTGAATTCACATCGTGGGAAGATGAGTTGTTAAGACTCCTAACGTGGATCTGTTCTTCTCACGTGGATTGTGCATAGTTTCCCATATGTCTCAGATTGGTGGAAGAAGGTTTAAAAATACTGTATTTCTTTCTCCCCACAGCCCCGCCAATATTTATTGTGGTTGATTTTGTATTTCTTGTTTTCTTAGAGACACAATTCCTTTGTCTTTGGTGGAAAGTGAACAAATACAATTGAATCAAGTGAAAATGTTTACTAACAGAACAAAAACATGTATCTTCATGGGAGGACATCCAGGTGGGATATTCATTCACACTCATGTACTGAAACACCAAATTTCAGGCCTTTAAGGATCTGATATGTACCACAAGAAATGAAAAATTTAAAAGGCCACAACGTCAAAGAAAACCTTCAATAAAGTCATTTGAAGATCAAAAACTCTAATCTTGAGGTTTATGAAATTCCTCTTAGGTCCTGCCTCTCTTTGGTCATTAATACAAAACTGAAGGAACTGAAGAAACAACCTCCCTTTGGGAACCTCCTGTGTCCCAGAGCCCACTAATGAACACACCCCACTTAGCATGAATGTGACCACAGCCTCCCAGTGTGGAGCTCCCTCATCTAGCCCTCAGTCCTGTGGGGCCTCAGCACAACCCACAGCACTTCCTGTGCTCCTCTGGATGCCTCAGTATCAGAGCAGAGAAAAGGGAGGCTGATGACTGCCAACAACTCCCCACAAACGCTGGTAACTTAGCTCCCAGATGGTTGATTTGGCAGCATTTCCTGTTATCTTCAGTGCCTGGTGAGAAAATCCATATACTGGCATTGCCTAGTTATCTTTGACAGAAGATGAAGTCCATGATTTCGCTTCCCCGAGATTTCCAGCCACAATGAACTCTCCAGGGCAAAGGGTCTGGTTAAGAGAAGATGAAATTCACAACCATGAAGCTCCCACTCACTGGCAGAAATCTGCTCGATGTTCCATGTGATCAGCATCTCATGGGATCATCATAAAACCCTGGAAACCAACTAGTTAAAGAAGGGACTATCTGGTGCTTAGGGAGGTTCAGAAATCTGTCCAAAGAGAAGTTTCTGGACATTTCAGCTACACTCTTGGGCTCTTACAATATCCTTGGAGTTTATTAACCTTACAAGAATTTATGAAATGTTCGAAGAGAAAAGGGGTGTAAGGGATAGTAAAGAAGGTAAAGAAAAAAAATTTGGTTCATAAAGGAAACAAAGCTTATTTATTTGGGGATGTGGAGTTCTGGTGAGTTGGGAAAAAATGAGAATCTAGATGTTTCATGTACTGGTACAAATCCCCAATGTTGAATGTGATCATAATGTACATATAAAATGTACCAATAAAATAAATTTTAAAAAAGATTATACTATGGTAATTTGAAATAATGTGGGCCCAGCAGAGCCTGGTCAGAACAAAATGATCAGGTGTCAAATAACAATGGCTAGGTGGATTTCGTGGCTTGTGCCCGTGATCCTGGACCTCTGACAGGCTGAGCCAGGACGACGGCACACTGGAGCCCAATGGGAGAAGATTTTGGACTTGAAGAGATATTGTCACAGTAATAACAACAATGACAACAAAAGGACCTGTAGATGTAGCTTTGGGAAGAGGCCCCAGATTAATTTTTCTGTACTGAATACAAAAGTCATGCCCAATTGTGATCTTGGGTATCCACCTGAAAAAGGCTCTTTTTCTCACTGTCCTGCAGAGTCTTCTTCTTTTTAAACAGGAAAAGCCAGGAAAATCACATATCTACTCTGTATTGTTACATTGCATTAGCAGAACAATCAGGAGTGTGTCACATAAAAAGGGCCAAAACCTCACAGCATGGACTAAGATAAAGTTAGGATCAAATGAAATATCAATGACATGTTACAAAGTTCACTTGACTTATTCAGGTCAGGTGAAATGAAGATGGTTTAGAAATACATAGTCATCAGATTTTCATTCTTTCACATCAGCTGTATCTCCTGTAGCTTTTCACTAAGAGCTAGATCATGAGACTTAAGATTCACAAAAAGAGATGGTGCACATGTCTCAAACACTTACTGTTTATGGTGATGGTGAGATTTTGGATGACAAAATCTAACGAAATTTAAACATCAATTCCTTTCTGAATTCTAAATCTCCTATGTATTTGTCAATATGCAAACCTGGCAAACTAGGGACCCACATTTTCACCAGAGAAGTTGGATGCAAAGACTTCAGGACTGAAAACAGGAAAGTCAGGATCACCATGGGAGAACAAACTGCTTAAGGTTGAGGGGTGAAGTGCAAGGACAAGGAAAGACAAAAGGACTCAGGATTGAGTGAAGGACCTTCTGGGGCCTGCTTCACTGAGGGACTCATCCTAGTGAAACATGAAGACAAATGAGCACAAAATCTGACATTGACAATATGTTTCCAGAATAAGGTGATGGTAGATCTGTATGGATTTCAATAACATTTGTAAAGATGAGTCCAATCCAAAGGTACTATTTGGCACTGGAGAGCCACAGAGCTCTCAGGGTGTCTAAGAGGAACAGAGCTCCTATGGTTGTTAAGGGACAGTTTGCCTAGGATTTGGGTGAGAAGCTGAGGCGGGATCTTTGCTGACCACCAACCTGCTGAGGGATGTGTAGTGCTCAGTATAGAAGAGGCCAAATCACAGAGACCAGAAGGAAAGAGCTGGAAGTGGCTGAGACAGCAGAGGGCAGGGAGATACAATCATGAGGAGTAATTACACACTCTTCCCCTTTGTTTTATGTCCAAATGACTTTCGTGCTGATTTCATCCCCTTCAGTTCTTTCTGAGAACTGTGCAGTGAATAGGTGGTGAAAATCATGGAACTTGGTTCCGTTGTCATGAGATGCCCAATAAGGGTGAGGTTCAGACACAGCCTGAACCCAGTTAGAGCCATGGGCACAAAGAGACTCCTGGTCCTTGACAGGGTGATGCTGGCTTCCAGGTACTGTAAGTGATGAGTGAGGAGGAATGTGACTGTTGCTGGAAGAGATTTGTTGCATCATTTTTGACCTCTGCCCGGTATATCTGACATTCCCTGGATCTGGCTGATATCTTGCCTACAACAGATCCTTAGTGAACATCTATGGGGAAAATGCACCTTTTACATCACTTAGGAGTCCCTATAAAGAGCATTTTCTGTAGTGCATAATAGAATCATCATTCTAGCACCTTGGAATAAAAGTGATGGGGTGATGGATCTATACAACAAGAAGCCTATATGGAAGAAAAACATGGTCTTGTTGAGAACATGGGATCCAGATTTAAAACTTCTTCTGTGAGTTACAGTTCTACAACTTTCACCAGTCTTATCCTGAAGACAAACCTTGTTTCCTGAAGCTCTGTTTCTCATCTGGAAAAGAGGAACAGAAATAAGATGACTCACTGGATAGATAATGGGTAAAGTGCACCAAGGCTCTGTGACATAGAATGCTTACACTGAACAGGAGCTATCAGTATTAGAATAACTGTAGAAATAGAAATTGTAAGTACCAGTAGTCTTTAAAATAATAATAAGAATAAATTCTGTCTTACTTGACATCTTTGTCTGGAACAATTTATCCTGAAGAAATGTATGATTCTGAATTGACAAACTGTCTGTCTTATTGTTTCCGTGGTAACTCTGTGTTGCACTGATGGAATTTCTCACACAGATTGTGGGTGAAAGAATGAATGTGTCCATTAAAGGAGAAAGGACAGAGGGCACTTAAGAACTTTCTCAGTCCATAGTTCCAGTTGTCAGGAAGAATGAATTCCACCAGTTAGACACAGTCTCTTCAGAATCTGAACAAGCTGAACTGAACTGAGAGCAGTGGTAGGAGCTGGCTGGCAGCCATGGCCACACAGGCAGCTGGCGAGGTTCAGTGGTCCATGGTTGTCCCTGTAGTAGCACTGCCTGGGTTCAAACCAATATACATGGACCAGTTTAGCCAGTGACTTCCATCTGTGTCTCCGTCTTCCTCCAATACCCAGACATGCCCTGGTGAGAGGTGGACAGAGTTCTTCCAGTAGTGACCAGGTTAGGACTCTCTAGCCTGGGCAGAATATCCAGAGGTCTGCTGCTTTCATGTCCTCAGCATTCAGCTTCCCAGTGTTGAGCACTTGGGAAGTCATACTTATTGGAAACTAGGGACAACAGAGAAGCTTCCTAGAAGGAAAAGCCTGTCACCTGGGCCAGTCTCCTCCTGTGCTCTCTCCTGTGAACGACACACAGGAGGTTGTGTCACACCAGAACTTCAGGGGTGGCCCAGAGCGGAACACACGGACATGATCCACAGTCAGGGGCTGAAGAGATGTACTGCAGCCCGGTTTCAGAAAGAACTCCATGGAAATAATGAAATACGAGAGAAGGGGCTTAGGTGAAGTAACAACATACAGAAAATACAGTTTCTTATGTGACAAAAGTAAATACAACGTTTGACAGATTTCTTTTGACATATCTGTGTCATTGCTACAGAATATTCACAAAAACATTTTAAGAAAGAAGTCTGGGAGAAAGTGGAGAAATTGACCAGAGGCTTGAAGAAGTGGAGATTTAAAAAAATGTAAAGGTAGTAGTAATAGTATGAAATAAATATGGAACACTTACTGTATGTCAGGAACTGTACTAGGCATGGAATTTAATCTGCATAAAATCTGACACAGAAATAAATGGATTTGAGGCATGAAAACATGAATTTTCTCTACATTCATGCAGTTCGTATGAGACACACATTGAAGAGAAACAGACATTAAACATACTTCAGTGTTGTGGGCATTTGCTCAGAATATAAGGATAACTGAACAAAGAAGAATATAAAGCTCTGTATAGAAAAATGTATTTTCATCTGTAGAAAATCAATAACATCTATCTACTTGCACAGAAAACCCCTGAAAGTGGACAGATCATAATGGTGATACTTGTTGGTCCTGGTGATATGATCAAGGGTGAGTTCATGTTTCCCTTATCTTGTTTCTCTGAAATTCTTAACATATAAATTTTAAAATTTGTAATTCTATATATTTATTATACATAAAGAATATATTCATCTTGGGGAATTCATAATATACATAGCATGTCTTCATCATTTTTTACTTCCTATTCACTTCCAACTCTGCTACTCATTTTTGAGCATCTTTACAGAAAGATGCTCTTCAGTGTGAATCCGGAGCCCTTTCTCCTCTGTACCTCACAATCCTCATCTATAAAATGCAAATGAAAATTGTGTAGCCTGTGTGACTATTCTAAAGATATACAGGTCAAGAACTTTAGGAAAAAAATTCCAGTAAATGACATAGGCTCATTAATATTACTCATCATGTGACTTAGTACTAATTCAACAAGTAATACACAAACACAGGAATCCTGAGAAAAATAGCTGCAGGTTTTTCTGCTGCATAAAGACACCTCCCTGACTCCCTCATGGTCCTCCCCAGCACAGTGCAGGGAGCACAGCCCTATCCTGAGAGGTGCAGAGCGGACCTGACATGCTGCAGGGCTCAGAGTCACCCCCCACCCACTTCCCTCCTCTGTCCCCTTCCGGCCACACCTCCTGTCTCAGCCTGAGGATCCAACCATCAGCTCCCCACTTGCCTGCCTTCTTGTTGGGGACACAGCCTGGCAATCAGGATGTCGCTGCTGCCAGCGGTCACCTTTTTCTCCTTGTGTGCTTGTGAGTCTCTCTGTCCATTTTGGTTCTGACGAGAGACTGAAGTAGTTCTTTCACGATTCCTTCTCATATTCTCTGATGTTCACTGACAGTTCTCTTAATGTCCTTCCAGTTGGATTTGGAGTGACAATAATGGAGCAGCCCCACGTATCAATTACCTCTGAAGAAAAGAAGAGAGTCGACATACTTTGCAAGATAACATCTGATTATTTTCAAACTTATGCTATTCGCTGGTACCTGCAGAAAGAGGATCAGGCTTTTGAGCATCTGATTCAAATAGTTTCAACAACAACCCCAGCTCAAGGGAAAAACAACAGAGTTTCAGCCATGAAAGATTCTGCTTCTCGTTCCTCTACTCTTACTATAAAATTCATTGGAAAAGAAGATGCAGCCACATACTACTGTGCTATGTGGGACGCACTGTGTCTGCATTGTGGAGACGACCCACACAAGATCCCCTCAGTGTGTCTGTGCCCACCCACATCCTTCCTGGCAGAGGAGCCCACAGCCAGCCCCCAGCTGGGCTCTACGCCTCAGGCCCTTGCTCATAGCTCCCCAGGACTCTCCAGGATGTATCATGCTTGGTGTTGTCACATGGGGGTCAGCACTGTTTTACAAGAAAGGACATCTTGAAAAAAATGGGCAGAGCTATGAACACTTACAGAGAAGATCTACCTAGACAGAGAAAATGCCAATTGTTGCATCACTTGCTTGATAACAATGTCACATCATATTAATGAACAGTGAAAAAGAAAAGAGAGAAACAGACAACTTTAGACCAGGTTTTAGTTGTGAAAAGGTTGAGACCTGGTGAGCCAGAAGCAGGTCCCAGTGGGCTACAGACTCTCCCAAGGAGAGAAAGGACACCAGAGACCCAGATTGCTCAAGTTCATATGGAAAGGGACTCTCCTAAACAATAACTAGTAAACTTGGCAAGTGTAAAGTCCTCAGTTCAGTTCCTGGTACAAACAAAACAAAACAAAACAAACAAAAACAAACAAACAAACAAAAACAAAAAAAGCGAACAATATCTACCTTCCATTTCATCCTCCCCTCCTACAAGCCAAAAATGTGAGTTTAAATGATGAGTGCAGTATGAAATTCTTTTTTTTTTTTTTTTTGCTTTTTGAGACAGGGTCT
>PVIC010050748.1:0-12717 GCA_004025085.1 Thryonomys swinderianus
TTCCTTCCTTCCCTCCTTCCTTCCCTCCTTCCTTCTGACATCAGGGATTGAACTCATAACGTTGCACTTGTAAGGCAGGCAATAGCACCACTGAGCTAAATACCCTGCCCCTATTTTTTGTTTGTTTTTGGTTTTGCAGTACCATGGATCATTACTAACTAGCCACAATGCTGTGCATTAGACATTCAAAACTTGTTCATCTTAACTGAAACTGCACTTTTAAACCATTGTCTCCTCTTTCTCCACCTCCCTGTCCTAAGGCCCCAGCAACTACCATTCTACTCTCACCTTCTATGTGTTTCCCTCACATTCCTTTATTTATTCATTGACTAATAGAAGCTCAATTTGATTTTATATTTTGAAAGCTATTAAGTGACCTTGAAGTGCAGATGTCTCTTCATCATATTGATTACATCTTGAGATATAATACACAAATGGGACTGTTGGGATAAGTAATTGTTCTGTTTTTAATTTTTCAGGCACTTGTCAAGCGTTTTCCATCATGGCTGTACTAATTTACATTCCCACCAAAAATGTACAATGGTATTTTTTCTCCACATCCCATCCAACGTTGGGTAACCCTCTTCTCTGTGACAATGTCTATCCTAAGAGGCATAAGGATGATATTAATTATGGTCTCAATTTGCATTTCCTGCTAGTGATAGTGAGCCTTTAAAAATATATCTGCTGGCTTTTAAATTTTTATTTCTTTATTTCTTTACTATTTATTATTTATTTATTTGTAGTACTGGGGATTGAACTCAGGCCCTTATGCTTCCAAAGTAGGCATGGTACCACTTGAGCTAAATCCCCAGCTCAATCTGCTGGCTTTTTGTATGGATTCTTTTGAGAAATACCTCTTTGTATCCTCTGCCTATTTTTAAAATTGTTTTTTTCTTGCTGCCCAGTTCCTTACATACTTTCAATACTAAATATTAACCTTTTAACAAATGTATTGAAGTGAAAAAACAAAGGACAAAGCAGAGACTACCAGTTTCAAAGTTTGAAAGAGATCAACAGTCTCAGCACTTGCCCCTCCTACTAAACCCACGAAGGTCACTGTGCCAGAAAGATGAATGGCTGAAACAACACCTGCTATACTTCCATATGTCTTAATCTGTAAAGGCAGCACCTGCCTGTGCCTCCCTGACCCATTGTCCCTTTCTGTTCTGCTTGTGTGAAGTTTTGCTTTCTTCCCCACCATGCCTAAAGAGCAACATATAAATGAAAACAAATCTAGAACAGGGGATTGGATTCCAGAGGGTGATTTCACTGAACCCTCTAGCAGATAAACCTGCCTTGTCTTTCATTCTCTGAGCGCTACTCTTTCTTTGTCTGCCCGCCCACAGAGTGCTGTGACAGTATGATTTGCAAATATTTTCTTCCATTCTGTAGGTCATCTCTTCACTCTGTTCTTTTTTTTTAAAATTGAATTCTTTATTGGTACATTATATACACAGCTCACAATCACACACAACATTGGAGAACTGTACCAATATGTGACACAGGTCAATTCTCATTTTTACCCATGTCCCTGCCCACCCATCCCCTCCCCATCCCTTCTTTTATTTTGTTCCGAATCATAATTTATTCCTTCCCCTCATTATATTCCCATACCAAATTCCTTTTGGATATTTCCCAATGAATCGTACATTCTTGAGGTCCTTTGTATCTACAGGTGCTCATATCAAAGAAAAGATCTGGTATTTGCATATCTGTGATCTATTTATTTCACTTATTAGTGTGTCCTCCAGGTATCTCCATTTGCACATAAATGAATCAATCTTGTCATTATTTGTGGCAGAGTAATACTCCATTTTTTAAAAAAAACCCACACCTTCTTTATCCAGTCTCCAGTTGATGGGCATTTGGGTTGTTTCCAAGATTGAGCTATCATAAACTGAACTGCTATGAACAAGGGTGTACATCTGTCTTTCCAATGTGATTTTTTAAATTCCTTTGGGTATATTCCTAGCAGGGTACGGATAGCAGGGTTGAATGGGACCTCTAGTCCTAGTTTTCTGAGGAATCTCCACAATGGTTGCATAAGTCTACAATCCTACCAGCAGTGGAGAAGGGTTCCTTTCTTCCCACAGCCTCACCAGCGTTTATCGTTGGTTGATTTTGTAATAGTGGCCATTCTTTGTGGAGTGAGATGGAATCTCAGTGTTGTTTTCATTTGCATCTCTCGAATGACCAGTGATGTTGAACATTTCTTCATATGCTTCTTGGGTGCTTTGACTTCTGCCTCTGAGAAGTGTCTGTTCATTTCAGATGCCCATTTTTGAATTGGGTCTTTAAACTTGGGGAGACTGATTTAAGTTCCTTGTATATGGTAGATAATAGCCTTTTGTCTGACAAACAGCTAGTAAAGACTTTTTCCCATGTTGTTGGTTGTCTTTTAGCAGTGCCAGTGATTTCTTTTGCTGTGCAGAAGCATTTTAGTAGGATGAGATCCCATTTGTTGATTCTTTCTGCTAGTTCTTGTGCTATAGAGGTTCTATTCATGAAGTCTCTGCCTAAGCCACTGTCTCCAAGAGTTTTACCTAACCTGTTTTCTAGCACGTTTAGTGTTTTGTTTTAATGTTTAAGTCTCGAATCCATTGTGAATTTAGCTTTGTGCATGGTGAAAGAGATAGGTCTAGCTTAAGTTTTTGGCAAGTTAAAGCCCAGTTTTTCCAGCACCATTTGTTAAAAAGGCTGTCTTTCCTCCATTGAGGATGTTTGGCTCCTTTGTCGAAGATAAGGTGGCTTAGTGTATCCGGGGTTGTGTCTGGATCTTCTAATCTATTCCATTGGTCCTTGGGTCTGTTACTTTGCCAGTACCATACAGTTTTTATCACAGTGGCTTTATAGTAGAGTTTTAACTTGGGGATTGTAATACCCCCTGCTATGTCATGATTACTTAGAATTGTTTCTGCTATTCTAGGTCTCTTGTGGTTCCAGATGAATTTTTGTATTATTTTCTCTAGCTCTGTGAAGTATAGTGTTGAATTTCAATTGGAATTGCATTGAATCTGTATAGTAGTTGTGGGAGTATAGCCATTTTGACAATGTTGGTTCTCTCTACCCAGGAACAAGGGCTGTCTTTCCACTTTCTGATATTCTTTTCTATCTCATTTTTCAGAGTCCTGTAGTTTTCAGAGTAGAGGTCCTTCACCTCTTTTGTTAGAATGATTCCTAGATATTTCATTTTTCTGGGTGCTATTGTGAAAGGGATTGACTCCTCAATTCACTCTGTTCTTTTGCAGAAACATTTTAGTCTGATGTAATTCTACCTGTCTAGTTTTGCTTTTGGTTCTTGTGCTTTGCTATAGTCATATCCAAAGAAAGCATCATTGCTTGGACTAAGGTCAAGAAGCACTCCGATATTTTTCTTTTTTTTCTTGAGGCAGGGTCTTGCTTTGTAGTTCAGGCTGGCCCTGAGCTCACTATGTAACCCAGGCAAACCTCAAACTCAGCAATCCTCCTGTCTCTGCCTCCTGTCAGTGCTGGGATTACAGGCGTGACCCACCATGCCCAGCACTGTGGTATGTGGTGCTGATTGCTGGTGGGCATGAGTCACCGTGCCCAGCATTGTTGTATGTTGTTATTGGAATGGAACTCAGGACCGTGTGCTTGTGAGGAAGGCACCGGATCCACTGAACTAAATCTCCGGCCTTCTTCTAGTAGTTCTATAGTTGCAGGTCTTATATTTAAGTCTTTAATCAATTTTAGTTTATTTTTGCATGGATGTGATACAGAGGTCCAATTTCATTTCTGTGCTTGCAGATAACCAGTTTTCCAAACATAAATTCTTGGGAAGTATGCTAAATATCATTTGGCTATAAATGCACAGTTCTACTTTTCTGGCCCCTGTTCTACTCCACTGGGCCCTGTATCTGTTTGTGTGCCAGCAATATGTGGGTTTGATTAAGAGCCCCTTGAAAGCAGGTACCCTGATCCTGTACTGTGTACTGTTTGCTCAGGATTCCTTGGCCATTTGGGGAAATTTAAGAAGGTGAAAGTTCCACAGTGAAAATCTTTTTTTCTGCCAACCTACCTATCCATAATAAATCTAATAAGTATCTGTTCCAAAACCAAGTTTAGGAAACAATTTTCTCATTAATTTTTTTTCTTTATCTTCACAGAATTTTTTTACCACGTGGTTTTAAAGTTTATGGCTATGATAATACAGGAATTATGAAACCTGTAGAAGATGTTGAGGTATTTTTTAATTGTGTGTTTTACCTTTATGAAATAAGTTTTATGATACGTTATTTAGGGCCTACTTTTGCATGGGAAAAGGGTTGAGGTTATATTTTGTTTTGACACAAATATCATCATTCCTTTTTTTTTTTTTTTTGAGACAGGATCTCACTTTGTAGTGCAGGATGGCCCTGAGGTCATTATGTAGCCCAGGCAAGCCTGGAACTCAGCAATCATCCTGACTCTGCCTCCGAGTGCTGGGATTATAGGCGTAAGCCAGATATGTTGGTGATCTTTCTAGATTACTTGTTTAGGGATGATGTACATGAATATGCTTCTGTCCCCATGGTAATAGTTTTTGAATAGGATATAAAATGCTTAAAGGAAAAAATGATGATTTGCATCAGAGAAACCAAATCTAGAAAGAAAGGGGCAATCTAGTGCCCTTTGTAATGGCCACTTGTGGGGGTCTCCCTGCTCCCCTGGACATTGCCTTCAGTTTCTTGCAATTCTGAAACCCTGGCCTCCAGTCCTTAAGCTGAGAGCTGTTTCCTGTTGGTACCTTAGCTGTCATCCAGGTCGCTCTGCCCTGGAGGGTCCTAGCTACCTAAAACTCATGATCGGACCCTGAGGTCTTCTCCCTACATGCTTTGTATCCTCCTTGTTTCCTGCCTGCTTTTGTAGCTGAGGTTTACAGAAGTTGTCCAGCATTTTTAATTGTGGAAGGCTTAAGTCTGTACAAGTTATTCTACCATTAAGCTCAAATTAGTTTAGAAAAACAAATTATTTCTCTTTTGGACTTCTTGTGTTTTTCTTACCACACATAATTAAGTCAGAAGAATACCACAAACTTTGTTTTTGACCATTTTTGCCTTAAACTAGCAATCAGGAAAGTCAGATCTAATTTACACTATGTGCAAAACTATGAAAATACCCTCATTCTTTATGAATCTGTGGGGAGAATTTGGGAAAATTGAGCCATATGCTTATCTACTAATTTTATAAATGTATTATGGAAACAATAAGTACTTGATGAACATAATATATATTTTTGATATCTGAAAATATACATTTTTATGAGCCATTCTAATACATATTATATGCATTTCTTCTTTCTCTTTCAGAATCTTTGTTACTACCAAGGGTCCATTGAAGGCTATCCGAAGTCTTTGGTGATCATTACCACATGCACTGGACTCAGGTTGTCACATAGGATTGTATACTTTATAATATAGATTAGATTAGATTACTTTTCATTATGATTCTTACCCTTACACTAAACTACTTGTGTATTGGAGAGCATCAAATGTTACTATCTTGCCAAATATCAATCAGATTACAAGTCTGCATTGTTCAGTAAGCTTGAGAATACCCAGTAACTTTCCTTAGTTTATCTCCCAAGACTAAGGCCAATCATCATCATCATACATTAAAAACTAACTGACATTTGATTCCTTTATACAACATATTAACTTATTGATATACCTCTTTTTTGGAATTCATAGGGGTTTACTGCAGTTTGAAAATGTTAGTTATGCAATTGAGCCCCTGGAGGCTTCTGTTGGTTTTGAACATGTGGTTTATCAAGTAAAACAGAAGAATAATGATGCTTCACTATATGCTTTGAAAAATGATTTTAAAAATACAACCTATAAAATAAAAAGTATAAAAGTAAGTATGAGTAAACAACAGCGTTATCATTTTACAGCAATATAAATATAGCAATGTACTAGCTTTTTGGCAAATAAGAGACTTCTATCTGGATATATCCATTAGGACTAATTAATTAATAGCCTTTAGCTTTGTAAGGTTCTCTAGAGTGCTTTAAATTTCTGTATTATTGGTAGTGATATTCTCTCATAATCTGATTTTATTACTTTAAATGTTTCCATTTTTTTGTGACCAGATCAGCTAAGGGTATTTCCATTAAAGTGTCACTCTCTCCAGTACCATATTGTGGTCATTTTTAACTGTAAATCATATCTGACCACTTCTCTCTAAAAAGGTCATTTTTTGCATTATTATTATTATTTCTTTTTTGAGACAGGGTCTCGCTTTGTGGTTCAGGCTGGCTCTGAGCTCACTATGTAGCCCAGGCAAGTCTCGAACTCAGCCATCCTCCTGTCTCTGCCTGCCGAGTGCTGGGATTGCAGGTGTGAGCCATCACGCCCGGCACTGAGGTATGTGGTATTGATTGCTGGTGGGCGTGAGTCTTCATGCCCAGCATTGTATGTGGTTTCCGGGATCAAACTCAAGACCTTGTGCTTGCGAGGCAATCGCTGGAACCACTGAGCTAACCCTCTGGCCCTGCATTATTTTAATACACACATATGTAACATGGATTAAACCTATCCCTTTGTCATTTTTGTTTTATGTGATTCTTACTCCTTTATTCTTTTCTCTTTATATCATTTGTATTAAAATATTGTAATTATTTTATTTACCTCTTCTAAAGAGCTTTAGATGATATGTAGTTTTACATATTTTATATTATGGATTACATATGTATATTATGAAACAAATATAAAATATATATTTTTACCATGTAATAGTGTCAGTGATTAATGTTGCTGACAAGCTATGGCTCTTGGGCCAAATCTGCTCCACAACCTGCTTATTGAATAAAGGTTTCTTGAAACACATCCCTTAATGCTATTTTATATATGTGTGTTAATACACATGTAGTTTTCTGTCTTTAGCACTTTTAAGGTTGAATACTTGTGCAAGAGGCCTATAAAGAGACTTCCTGTCTCTTCTCCCTTTATCCCATTCTTCCTACTCAAAAGATTTGATATAAATTGGATTATAGAATACACTGACTTTTGTAACTTCTCTTTTATGCCTTCCTCCATTTATTAATTTAATTTTGATCTAGTTGTACACGTTTATCATCACTTAATACTCTAATTTTTCTGTCATTTTCCATCTCAGTATCTGTACTTCTACATCTCTAAGACAGTCTATTTAGTTTTATTTGCCTTTTTTTCCTCTACTAGTGTCAATGCTAAAAATTTGTTTCTTAAATTTGAATGTTACTTTCCCTCACCATGAGTTATATTCTTATAATTCTAAGTAGAATGACTGAAATCTTATTTCATTAACCACTTTATCCATTGTGACCTTTTATCATTCTACAAGAATGTTTGACTCCTCAGTACTAACAATACAAATAAACAAAAGTGCATCTTAGTTATATATTTATAACTCTCCTTCCCTTCATAGAGCTTCATATTCCAAAAGTGGAGCTGTTTTTCTTATTTTCCAATATTCACAAGAATATGGGTTTTCTAAAAATACTGCAATCAGTGGTGATCCACTTGCCAAATGAGCTTTTTGAAAAGTAGAATCATTTGAAGAGTGAAAAAGTCCAGCAGGATTTTATCTTACTCTCTACTCCATGAAACTCCTCTTGTCTGTTTTCACTCTCTTGCATTTCCTTATGCATTCACAATTTAAATGTTGTTATTTCTGTTATGTCTCAAGTTTAGCTTGTTACTCTTACCATACATTTTGTGCATGGCTTTATATAAGAAGCCATGGACACTCCAATACTATTTTTCTTAATTAATGATATTATATCAGTTACCCAAATTAAAAACATCTCAGACACACATATCACACATTATCTCTTTACCTATGTACTATTAATATAGTATTTTCATGTTCTTTCCCAATCCCATAATATTCATATCTGTTATGGCTTTTGTCTAGATGGACCGAAAACCTTATGCAGTCATAAGGGGATAGCTTTTCACAGGTGACTGGATCAAGGGGGTGTAGTGCTAGGATCAAGGGTATGTAATTACTGAATCAGTCCACTGATTGATTTGGAATATTTCTGGCCAGGAGTAAGAGTGTGTGTACTACATCCACTCTAGAGCCAGTAGTTTGCATAAAAGATAAGGAACAGAATGAAGGCTAGTGTGTTCTCTGCTCCGTGAACTATTTCTCCTCTGTGATGCTCCTCTACCATGACAACCTGCCTTGGAGCCAGCTGACTATGGATTGAAACCTATACTAACTGAGCCAAATAAACCTTTGCTCCTATAATTCTGGGTATCAGGTATTTTGTCTCAGCAAAGAGAAAAGTAACTAAGACAGAATTAATGAACTTTTATCTTCTAAATCCACATTTAATCCACGTATATTACAATGATATTAGCACCATAGCATGCTCTCTAACCTGTTTGTCTATATCTAATTCTTCAGTATTAATTTTGACTAAGGGAACTGCCATCCTTGCAGTGGAGTCGTCTTTATAAATCACATATGTAAGCCTTCTCATGTCTTCTATGACTACCTTCTCTACTAGCGGAACTGGCTTTTGAAGTCTTTTGAGATCTCACACCTGCCCAACTTCCCAATGGATACATTTGCTGCCATTCTCTTATGCTCTTGTATTAAATTTTTATTTACTTAACTAAAGTCAATTTCTTCTTTTTCTCCAAATAAGTATGTTTTTCAGTAAATAAAGAATTAAGATTAATTTAATATTATTAAACTCTGTCTCAAACCTGGACAAAGATTTCTTCAGGGAATGTTAGACAACTACTTGGTGTTGGCTAAAACAAAGAAATAGTTTAAATACTAATTCAATAAAGTACTATTGTTTAGGGATTTTCAAAATGATGGAATCTTATAAGCAAAGAATTTTCTCTTTCCTATTTAAGGCATGAAACATTTGGTGTTTCTTGGGACAGTAAAAAAAATAAACTAAAAGGATCTCATCTGCTTTTCAAAAACAGAGCCCTAAATTTCTAAGATTTGTGTTAGGAGAGATAATGTTAAAGCCATGTAAAATATGAAATCAGTAATGTGTAAATTTATCTTGTCGAATTTTTCCAACTTTTTTCCCTTTAAATCTTTATAAAATCATGTTTCTGATCTCTATTCAAAGTTCAGATTCATTGCTCCCCCTTTAATATCCTTTTCATATTATCAGGATTAGATGTTAACTAATAAGAGATGGTTTTGAACTTGTGATGGATTAAATACCAATGTAGAACAAGAAGAGCTACAATTAAAATACATTTAGTAAAAGCTTTCTCAATTTCTGATTCTTTTCAGCCATTAGAACTCTCTCAGTACGTAGAAATGCATATTATAGTTGAAAAAGATTTGGTAAGTAAATAACTTTGTACTAGCCACGTTTTAATATATTTGAAATTAGTTATATTAATAGTAATTTTGGAATCACATTTCTATAAGAATATTTTCTTCATAAAAATAGTGCAAGTAGCCAGGCGTGGTGGCTCACACCTGTAATCCCAGCACTCGTGAGGCAGAGGCAGGAGGATTGCTGAGTTTGAAGCTTGCCTAGGCTACATAGTGAGCTCAGAGCCAGCTCGAACTACAAAGCGAGACCCTGTCTCAAAAAAAAAAAAAAAATAGTGCAAGTAAAAATAAATGGTAGCCTCATAACAGTTCACAGTTTTAGAATTATAGAAGCTTCTATGTGCAGTTAACATTTTTTTTTTTTTGAGACAGGGTCTCGCCTTGTAGTCCAGGCTGGCCCTGAGCTCACTATGTAGCCCAGGCAAGCCTTGAACTCAGCAATCCTCCTGCCTCTGCCTCCCGAGTGCTGGGATTATAGGCGTGAGCCACCACACCCGGCACTGTGGTATGTGGTATTGATTGCTAGTGGGTGTGAGTCTCCACACCCAGTATTGTATGTGGTTACTGGGGATCAAACTCAGGACCTTGTGCTTGCAAGGCAGGTGCCGGAACCACTGAGCTAACCCTTCAGCCCCCAGTTAACATTTTTTTAAAAATTTAAATCTTAATTTTTTTATATTACTGAAAAAATTAAGAATTTCTCTTCCATAAAATCATTTGGTAGACAAAAGTAATAGTTTATACAGCCAATAAAAGAGTATTATTTCTTGCAAGATTTCCTCATGAAATGGATCTACAATTACTTGAAATTTAGAATTATTGAAATAATTTCATTTTCTATCTTTTTTTCCTGATTTCATGAGCAGTTTTCCAATATTACTCTTTTAAAACATGCCATATTTTCTGAATATATTTTAGAAATTCCCCAAGGAATTTCATTCTACCTTTGTCAATAATTAACCAACCATCAATACGAGTTTATTTCTAGGATCTAATTTCTGTCCCACTGATCAATGACTGTCACTACATCCATTCTGAATGAATTGAGAACTACAGAATATACAATAAACTTTCAAATCAGGAAGTCCAGGTCTTTACACACGTGTGAATTGTGTTGCTTTTGTATGGTTTAGTTGCAAGTGCTCTTCATGTATTCTGAAAACTAGATTCTAATCACATGGAGGTTTTTGCAAACCTTTTAGCTTCTCTGAAGGTTATCTTTTTAATTTCTTGGTGATGTTAGTTGGAGCATAAAGTTTTTAATTTTGAAAAAGAAATCTGTCTTTTTCCATTTCTGTAGGGAACAAGGGAATGTAACTAGAACTTTTTTAGTTAAGTTCTAGACTCCTGTGAGTCTGATGGCACATGGTGAAATAATTAATAATTACGCAGAAATGAGACTTAGAAAAGAAACTGAACTTGGGCCTGATCTATGCCACTTGGGGCAGGAAAGACAGCAGACCTGAGGTTGCCACACCTTTTATTCAGTAGCTCCTGACTCAGCAGTGTTAGGGTCACTCAGAGGGCAGTAGTTTCAGTATATCAGAAATAACAAGTGTAACAGATCACTCAAAGTTGAAGATATAGTCAAGTCCTCAGGTCTGCATATGTCATAGCTGGTCTGCAGACAGGAAAGCTGTGCCCAGTCATAGTACCCACTTGTCCAGTTAATTCCCCCAAGTAGGATTGCTCCCAACAACATCTCACCTTTGAGGTATCCTCTTCAAATATCATTTGACCATATATGTTATAATTTACTCTTGGACATTTAATTCTATGTCTTGTTTAGATTTAATCTGATTTCAGTAGCACACAGTCTTTATTGTTATAGTTTTCAGTTATTTTTGAAATTGGGGCATATATTAGAACCCCTTCAGTCTTGTCTTTGTTTAAAATCTCTTTGGGCATTCTCCATTGTATCAATTTTCAAAATAATTTTAGGATCATCTTTATAATTGCCCCAGAAGTGGGAAGTTGGAATTTTTGTAAATTGAATTCTTTATTGGTACTTTTTTTTTTTTTTGAGACAGGGTCTCACTATGTAGCCCAGGCAAGCCTTGAACTCAGCAATCTTCCTGTCTCTGCCTCCCAAGTGTTGGGATTACAGGCATGAGCCACCACGCCCGGCTATTGGTCCATTTTATATACACATCATGATCACACTCAGTGTTGAGAATTTGTAATTTGTACCAGTATAGGACATGAGTTAATTCTCAGGTTTTGTTTTTTTTTTTTTTTTTTTGAGACAAGGTCTCGCTTTATAGTTCAGGCTGGCCCTGAGCTCACTATGTAGCTCAGGCAAGCCTTGAATTCAGCAATCCTCCTGCCTCTGCCTCCCGAGTGCTGGGATTACAGGCATGAGCCACCATGCCTGGCAAATTAATTCTCATTTTTAAAGGAAACTGGGATTTTAATAGGTATTGCCTTGAATACACAGATTAATTTGGAAATCCTTGCCATCTTAGCATATTTTTACAATCTATCAACAGAGGATGACTCTCCACTTTATGTTTTTCCTCTCTTTCAACAATGTTTTAGGTTTCAATATTTGTCTTGCACCTCTTTATTAAACTTACTTTCCCCTGTTTTAATATTTCCAGTGCTGTTTCCTTAATGTAATTGCGAGATTGTTTATTGCTAGTGTATGAAATAAAATTAATTCTTACATTCTTTATATCTTGCAATCTTAGTGAAATCCTTTTTTTATTGTGATCATTTTTAGTGGATTTCTCAAAATTATCTCTGTATAAATCTCTGGCAAACAAAGGGTATAATGTCTTACTTTCCTAAATAAATGAATATTGCTTCTTTCACTTGAGTGAATGTCTTGGCTAGAACTTCTGGTGACAGACAGAATTAGAACAATGTGAACAGATACCCTTGCTGTTGTACATCTGGGGGAAATAACATCCACGCTTTCACTAATAAGCATGATGACTTTTTCATAGATTCCCTTCATCAGATTGAAGAAATTCTCTACCATGTTTAGTTCATCATGTGCCTTTTGCATGAGGAGGTGTGATGTTTCATTTCATGGGTCTGGTAGTGTGTCTGTCGGCAGAATTATGTGGTTTTGATCCTTTTCTCTATAATATATTGGACTATATAGACTGATTTTCAGATCCCAAACCAATTTTATATTGTTAAAGTAAGTCCCATTGAATCTGGTTCATAATCCTTTTCTGTGGTTGCATAATTTGGATGTTAACATCTTGTTTAGGATTTTTGCATTTAAATTCATGAGGTGTTATTTTGCAGTTTTATTTTATTATGATGTCTTTTCTGAACTTATTGAGTGGTTTGAAAATTGTTTCTTGTTATTTTCTAAAAGAATTTGGGAAGAGCTCTTGTAGTGCTTCATTAATGTTGGGGAAAACTATTAGAGTCATCTGGGACTTTTTTTTTTTTTTTTTT
>PVIC010050749.1:0-12721 GCA_004025085.1 Thryonomys swinderianus
CTTGCGCTTGCGAGGCAGGCGCCGGAACCGCTGAGCTAACCCTCCGGCCCCTGATTAAAAGATTTCTTTAAAAATTCAACAGGAACTTTGTTGCCTGGCTTCTACACCAGTTTAGATTAAATCCACACACTCTGGCCAGGCATGGTGGGGCCACCTGTAGTCCCGGGTATGTCAGAGGCTGATCCAGGAGAACTCATGAGCCTAGGAGTTCGAGGCCAACCTGAGAAACACGGCGAGACTCTGTCTCAATGAAACATGGCAAAAAGACCAGCGAGATCCTCTGAAAGAGGGAGCTGCTGTCACATTCTAAGCCGTTCTTAGAGGAGGGCAGCACCGGCTTCTGCAAGGAGCCATTTCCTGGCTGAGGATCATGTCCGATCCCATTTTTCTTGCAGCTTGAAAGCTTCCCTGGCAGAAGGAGCGAACGTGCAGTGGGAGGAGCCCGGCACTGTTCAGTGGAATAAAATGTCCACAGCTGGCCTCTTTATGTTTTACATGGCAGCACACTTTATTAAGTGTGATTAAAAAATGGAACAACAGGTCAGCCTGGGCTACACAGTGAGCTCAGTGCCAGCCTGATCTATAAACTGAGACCCTGTCTCAAAAAAAAAAAAAAACAAGGCCGGAGGGTTAGCTTAGTGGTTCCGGCGCCTGCCTCGCAAGCGCAAGGTTCTGAGTTCGATCCCTGGTAACCACATATAATGCTGGGCATGGAGACATGCCCATCAACAATCAACACCGCATACCACAATGCCGGGCGTGGTGGCTCACGCCTGTAATCCCAGCACTCGGGAGGCAGAGACAGGAGGGTTGCTGAGTTCGCGGCAGCTTGCCTGGGCTCCATAGTGAGCTCAGGGCCAGCCTGAACTACAAAAGCGAGACCCTGTCTCAAAAAGCAAAAAAAAAAACCCCAAAAAAACCCAAACAACAACAACAACAACAAAAAGAGGAGTGTACTGTGCTTATCAAAGGACAATTTTTGTCATTTCATCAGAAAAACTAGTGTTTTCATTTTATTTCTGGTGCTGATGGCTGACCTTGGGCAACCAAACACATTTTGCACTGAAAGAATAACGCTAAGCAGCCATGCTCAGCCCGTGGTGAAGTTGTGAAATAAACCAAGTTGTTTATTAGGAGGCTCCCAGGCTCTCTTGTGTCTTTCTACTTACTGACCACTGGCTCAGCCCCAGAGTCCACCTACTGCTCCCTTAAGTGCCAGGAAAAAGAAAAGGAAACAAACTATTACATAGTACTGTGTCACTGATTCCCTGTGACTTCTACCCTCAAGGACATTTGCATCCTACATCAGTCTGAGCCCAATCAAGAGGGATGAACCACATTGTAATTCAAACAGGGAAAGTATAATATATAGAATTATTTACCACAACAGGGAATTAAAGTAACAAGGAGTTGATTAGTGAGAAGTAAAGAAAGCTTTAAAGAATATGGGAATGACAGATGTAGCGAACAATAAGTACCCTCAGAGCCGAGAGAGATCCCAAAGGAGAACTCCCCACCCCGGCTGAAATCCAGGCCTTGCCCAGGAGGGGACCCCTGCGGCTCCCCAGAGGGACTTCAGATGCTGCCCTGTCAAGACTGCTGTGAGTCTGCGCTGCGGAGAGCCAGTCTGGGGAGACGCTCCCCCACAGGAGGCTCTGACCCCTACACCCCCACCCCAGGTGGAGGAGGAGCCGGGGGAGCTGGGCCTCGGGTGCTGCTGACCGCCAAGCACTCCAGAAGTCACTCGCCAAGGAGCAGCTGTGCCAGGGGCTGCAGGAGCTGATGCGGCTGCCAAACCAACGTCAGACAAGCAGGACCGAAACTCCTTCCCTCTGCAGTGGAGACACTTCAGTGCCTACTTCTGACAAGCTTAACACTATGCCAGCTGCCAAGGAAAAATGCTAAAGGGGGACAAATCCATTTTTGAAAAGTATGAAATGAAGGATGAATGTGGAATGGAGAAGCAAAAGTGATGAGAAGCACAGATTTTGCAAGACAAAGAATAGATTAAGACTGTGTTGAACTCATTTTTTTTCCATTAAGTTTATCGGTGATTTTAGCTATGCATTATGATCCCATCCATCATTGAGAATTTGTACCTGTACATAATATATCTTGGTTTCTGTGCTTTCCCCATTCCTCTACCCTCCCTCCGACCATCCCTATTTATAAAAACTTTATTTCCATTTTTTCATTCTTTTCTCACATTTTTCCTCCTCTTCTTTCCTCTTCTCACCCCCCTCTTTACTTCCCTTCCATTTTGACTTTTTCTTCCTATTTTACATTATCTGTTGCACATTTTGATCCTCATTTACTCTTACAGTTTCTCACACCCAACTCTTTGGTATCTACATGTCTCCTACTTATTTCACTTAGGAATATGGGCTCAAGGTGCATCCATTTAGCTCCAGGTTATTGTTCTTTATGTGTAATACTCAATTTTATTTAAACAAAAACAAAACAAAAAAAAAAACCCTCATCTTCTTTATCCACTCTCCAGTTGATGAGTATTTGGGCTTTTCCCAAGATTTCTCTATTACAAACTGTACTGCTGTAAACATCAGTGCATATATATAGCTGTGGTAAGATGCTTCCAGTTCTTTTGCGAAGATACTCAGAAGGGGAATAGTAGCGTCAAATGGGACCTCTAATTCTAGTTCTTTGAGACATTTCCGCACTGATTTCCACAGTGGGTGTACCAGTCTACATCCCTGTGAACCTACATACCCTTTTCCCCTCCAAGTCCCCCTCGCTCCCCTCAGCCTTCTTTTCTCAGGAGATCGAACTAAGGACCTTGCTCTTCCCAGACAGGTGTTCAGCACCACTGAACTACATCCCAGCCCACCCCCCCAGCCGTCTCCCCACCGACATTTGTTGTCGGTTGATTTCGTGATAGCAACCATTCTTCCAGGAGTGAGGTGGAATCTCAGCATTGTTTGCGTTTGCGTCTCTTAAATGACTGGTGATGTTGAACACGTTTTCATGTGTTTGTGGGTTTTTGGTTTTTTTTTTTTTTTTTTTTTTTTTTTTTTTTTTTTTTTTTTTTTTTTTTTTTTTTTTTTTTTTGCTGATTCTACTTCACCTGAGAGATGCCTAGCATTTCAGAAGCCCAGTTGTGGATTGGAACCCAATTTCTAATGCAATAGTGCCACATGAGGCAGTTTTGGGGGGATACTTTACAGCAGGGGTGCTTTCTAATATGCCATACATGGCACTGGGGAGGTGATAGGAATATATTTTAGGACTGAATGGGATAAATACTGTCTCAAGGCTAGACAGGCCTTGAACTCTCAGCTTAGGTTCACAACCATTCTTATGTGTGTCTGAGACTGAATGGATTCCCATCAATTTCACTCCGATTTCAAGCACACAAAGACACACCATTTCCAGGATTCCTGATTTCTAGGTAGAACAAACAACAAGCTAGGGGCAATGGAATACGAGCAGGGATAATAAAAGTCATTTTTAGCTGTGGTTCCTAAGATGTTCCATTAGGAAACGGAGTGTCGTGAGTTGTCACAGCTGTGACGCAGGCTCTTTCCAACTCACGACACTCCGTTTCCTAATGGAAAAAGGAGTCACGTTCCCCGTGCCCCAAAGTTCAGCCTCACTGCCTCTGGGAGCCTCATCCCTGGCCCACACCATGTGCCCACTGCAAGGGTCCCTAGGGTCTGGGTTCAAGTCCTTTCAGTATGCACTGATAGACAGACAGGACCAGGATTTGGCTGCCCTTTCAAATACTTAGAAAAATGCATTGTTTTCTTATTTAGGTATGTATATTTATACTAAATATGTATTTTGAGCCTATGTGAACATGCGCACACACACTTTCTCCTCATGCAGACCAGCTTACCAATGTGCACAGGCTCTTCGCTGTGTATGTGGTTGAAAAACTGAATTCCCCAGGGTTTCTCATCTGCGAAGCCTACGCTGGGCCGCCTGTGCAGCCTCCTGGGTTCGTAGGTGTCAGGCTTTCGTGCTGACCCTCTGACCCTGCACTGGGTGAGACTCTCTCCTTCGCCTCTGAGATGCCAGGCCCCCCTCTGGAGAAGCGCTGGGGCCCTCAGGGGCTCTGTGTGGCTCACCCGAGCGTCTGCATCCTGTGAGCCCACACCTCATGAATAAATCATTTTTAACCACACGGTATAAAGTTTATGGACATAAATTTGGGTCTGGAAAGAGCAGTTTCCTGTGATGACAGCAGCTAGGCTGTGTGTCTAACACGCCTGCCCTTTTTTTTTTTTTGAGACAGGGTCTCGGTTTGTAGCCCAGGCAAGCCTCGAACTCAGCAATCCTCCTGCCTCTGTCTCTTGAGTGCTGGGATTACAGGCACTGTGGTATGTGGTATTGATTGCTGGTAGGCGTGAGTCACCACACCCAGCATTGTATGTGGTTACCGGGGATCAAACTCAGGATCTTGCGCTTGTGAGGCAGGCGCCAGAACCACTGAGCTAAATCTCTGGCCCTCACCCCTGCCCTTTTAATACTCCCGCCTTTCCCTGGGTTGTGAACTGCATCAGGGCCGGCTCAGAAGAAGAGCAGCAGAATGCAAAATGAGCGCGTGCAGACAAGACAGGGCAGACGCAAGCTCTGGGCATCCAAATCCCAGGGCAGAGGCTGCTTTTCATTCTACGCAGTCTGCTCTGTACAGGGGTCAGACCACACCGAAGGACACAGCCTTTGATCCTGACAGATGCCCTTCTGGAGGCCGTGATGGGCTCCTGGGAAGAAGTGAGGAGGAACGGGGCGGGGAGGCATTTGAAAAGAGCATTTTTTTGTTCTGTCTTCTCACACTTAGCTACATAGTTACACTTTAGAATTCTGCTTTGAGGCAAAGAATCTCCAAAAGATTTCACAACAGCTAACATTTTCAGGCAACTTTAGTACTGAAATCATACCGGCTCCCTCTCCCACAGGTTGGCCGGCAACACTCATTTTTGGCTGTTTCCTTGCTTTGGTGGTTGCACAGGCTGACTTCCGTGGGTGAGAGAAACTCAGGCTGTCGCCCGCAGAGGCCCCATGCCCCTGATGTGCCTGTGGCTCCCGAGAAGCCCTGCAGGCGCCATAGAGCGGTCCTCCCATGCTACGCTTGGGGTGAACATCTGGCCATGGGGCGGGTAGAGGAAGGAGGGCAGGCACACCACCATGAGAAGAGAGGGAAGCGGCCTTTCTGGGCACGGCCCGGGGCCTGTCCCCAAAGCCCACACTCCCGGGCTCCCTGGGGAAGCCAGGACAATAGGGGCCGCTGAAGGGCCACGGAGAAAGTTGTGCATCTCCAAGCCCTGGCACTTGCAATCCCGAGGCGATGGTGGAGCAGGGACCCAGGAGGCAAAGGGGGTTGAGGGCTGATTAATGATCCCAGAATATTTCTGCCAAACTGAGCCTGGAAGAGGAGGCGCAGCTTGGGGATTAGGACACTGGGCTGTGGCCCCCGCAGTCCGCACTGGGCTTCTGGTTTTCCCCACTTGCTAACATACGGCCTCCCGAGTCGCTTGGGCTCCTCCTTATCAAGTTTTCTCCATTATGAAACGGGGATCACAGCCTTCAATTGCGTGTTTGGAACAGAATCAGGGATTTTTGTTTTGTTTTTGACAGGGTTTCACTGTGCAATTTAGACTGGTCTTGAACTCACTGTGCATCCCAAGCTGGCATGAAACTCAGGGTGATCCTCCTGCCTCAGCCTCCAGAGTGCTGGGATCACAAGCGTCCACAACCCAACGTGGCAGAACCAGGCATGTAGAGGGCAACTCGTTCCTTGTACTCTCAGCACCCATAGGGAAAGATGGATTCGAAGCAAATGAAAGTCCCTTTCCTCTCTCATGCTGGAGGCTGTCTTATGTTTTCCGAATAGTAGAGGTTTATTGGCAGACAGAGAGGACCAAACTCATGAAAACAGGTGCACAATGGACACGTCCCTGACCTGTCCCCTCTCCGCAGGCAGCAGGGGGTAGAGGGGAAACTCTGGGTGGAGAATGATCTCAGATTCGAGGGAGCAAGTGGACAATATTCAGTCTTCCTGGCTTCCATTTCTCTAGAGGCTCCTAGGTGCCCACAGCGACTGAGCGAGGACTTGATCTGGTCCACATTCTTGATGCCAGCGTTGGCATTTACAGACTTTCCAGTGCTGTGTCGGGCAATTCTAAATGCTTTGTTCTTAGTTAATCGGCTCAGAGTTACCTTCTGATGTGAGAGTCACTATTTTGACATCCCCTGGGCATCTGGGAGAAGAGTAGTTAAGCATTCTACTCTTGCACCCGAGCAGGGAGGAGACGTAAAGTTTTCTCTGAGTAATCTTTCTCAATTATTTTGCTTTTTGTTCAGGAAGAGCTTACATTGTAGTCATGTGCACCCACTTTACAGGTTTGTCTCAGGCTGTTACTCACATAATATACCTTTCTTTTTTTTTTTTTTAGACAGGGTCTCACTTTGTAGTTCAGGCTGGCTCTGAGCTCACTATGTAGCCCAGGCAAGCCTTGAATTCAGCAATCCTCCTGCCTCTGCCTCCCAAGTGCTGGGATTACAGGCGTGAGCCACCACGCCTGGCACTGTGGTATGCGGTATTGATTGCTGGTGGGCGTGAGTCTCCACGCCCAGCATTGTATGTGGTTACCCGGGATCGAACTCAGGACCCTGCACTTGAGAGGCAGGCGCTGGAACCACTGAGCTAACCCTCCGGCCCTATAATATACCTTTCTAACTACAAACTTGACCAGGATTTAGAACATCTCATTCACTCCAAAAGATTCCCCTGTGCTTCTCTCCCAAAGTCACTAACTTCAAACCCCAAATAACCACTGGCCTGGCTTCTGTGATCAGTAATGAGTTCTATTTGTTTAACTTCATACAAATGGGATCAAAATGAGCTTACTTTTTTGTGCCTGCTTTCTTTTGCTCAACACTGTGGTTTTGAGATTTTATCCATGCTGTGACATGCATTAATTCTTTTTCTTGCTGTGTGGTATTCCACCTTGTGAAGATGTGTGTGTGTTTATTTATTTATTTCTTCGGGGTTTTTTTTAAGGTATTTTTTAAAGACAAGATCTTGCTTTGTAGTTCAGGCTAGCTCTGAACTCACTGTATAGCCAGGCTAACCTTGAATTCAGCAATACTCCTGCCTTTGCCTCCCGAGTTCTGGCATTACAGACATGAGCCACCAAGCCCGGGATCGTGGTATGTGGTACTGGGAATCGAATTTAGGACCTTGCATTTGCCAGGCAGATGCTAGAATCCCTGGCCCATTGTGTGAATATATTTAAAAATTAAGTTTATTGTTACATTTTAGGTATACATAATGATCACATTCATCATAGGGATTTTGTACCTGTACATGACATGTCTTTTTTTTGAGACAGGGTCTTGCTTTGTAGTTCAGTCTGGCTCTGAGCTCACTATGTAGTCCAGGAGAGTCTTGAATTCAGCAATCCTCCTGTCTCTGCCTTCCAAGTGCTGGGATGACAGGCGTGAGCCACCATGCCTGGCACTGTGGTATGTGGTATTGATTGCTGGTGGGTGTGAGTCTCCACGCCCAGCATCGTATGTGATTACTGGGGATCGAACTCAGGACCTTGTGCTTGCGAGGCAGGTGCTGGAACCACTGAGCTAACCCTCCTGCCCTACATGACATATCTTGCTTATTATCTTTCCCCATTCTCCTTCCCTCCCTTCAACTCCTCCACCTCTCCTTATTTACAAAAGCTTTGTTTCCATTTTCCTTCTTTTCTCACTCTTTTCCTCTCCCTTTCCCATTTGAACATTTTCTTCCTACTTTACAACAACATCTATTACACATGGTCCTTGTTTATACTTTCAGTTTCTCACACCAGAGGAAAAATTGTGATATTTACATGTGTGTCATTTAAGAGTATGGTCTTGGGCCAGAGATTTAGCTCAGTGGTTCCAGAGCCTGCCTCGCAAATGCAAGGTCCTGAGTTCGATCCCTGGTAACCACATACAATGCTGGGCGTGGTGACTCACGCCCCCCAGCAATCAATACCACATACCACTGTGCCAGGCATGGTGGTTTACGCCTGTAATCTCAGCACTCAGGAGGCAGAGACAGGAGGATTGCTGAGTCTGAGGCTTGCCTGGGCTACATAGTGAGCCTCAGGGTCAGCCTGAACTACAAAGCAAGAGACCCTGTCTCAAAAAAACAAAAAAACAAAAACAAAACAAAAAAAAGAGTATGGTCTCAAAGTGCATCCATTTCATTATAAATGTCTCAAATTTATCTTTCTTCCCAGCTGAGTAGTATTCCATTGTATTAATCCCCACATCTTCTTTTTCCATTCATTGATTGATAGATATTTGGGCTATTTTCAAGATTTACCTATTACAAAGTGTGCCACTATAAACATGGGTGCACATACATCATAGTGGTATGTTGCTTTTAATTCTTTGGAAGATACAAGAAGGGGACTAGCTGAATTAAATGGAACCTCTAGTTTTCTTTTTTTTAGTTTATTTTTATTTTTATTTATTTATTTTTTTTGAGACAGGGTCTTGCTTTGTAGTTGAGGTTGGCCCTGAGCTCACTATGTAGCTTAAGCAAGCCTGGAACTCAGCAATCCTCCTGTCTCTGCCTCCTAAGTGCTGGGATTACAGGCTTGAGCCACCAAGCCTGGCATTTGTGGTATGTGGTACTGATTGCTGGTGGGTATGAACCACCATGCTTGTTGTATGTGGTCACCGGGAATCGAACCAGGGACCTTGCGCTTGCTAGGCAGGCACCAGAACCATTGAGCTAAGTCTCCGGTCCTAGTGGTTATTTTCTTGATAGCAGCCATTCTTTCTGGTGTGAATTTGATCTCAATGTTGTTTTAATTTGCATCTTTTGAATGACTAGTGATGTTGAATATTATTCATATACTTATTTTCTCTTTCTACTTCTTCATCTGAGAAGTGTCTACTCATTTCAGATGCCCATTTTTGGACTGGATCTTTAAGTTTGGGGGGTCTGATTTTTAAAATTCTTTATATATTTTATTTTATTTTACTTGTGGTACTGGGGATCGAACTCGAATCCTTGTGCTTGCAAGGTAGTGTGGTATCACTTTAGCTAAGTCCCTGGCCCAGTTCTTTATGTATTTTAGATGATAGTTCTTTGAGGAATAGCTGGTAAAAAATTTTTCCCATATTGTAAGTTTTCTTTTCACTCTATTGGTGGTTTCACTTTCTGTGCAAAAAGCTTTTTAACAAGCTGAGATTCCCAATGTCTGAATCTTTGTGCTAGTTTCTGTGATACTGAGGTTCTGTTCATAAAGGATGTTTCTACTCCAGTTGCCTCCAAGATTTCTACCTAACTGATCTTCCAACAGATTTAGTGTTTCTGTTTTAATATTTAGACCTTTAATCCACTTTAATTTTAGTTAAGTGCATGGTGAAAATATAGGTCATGTTTTAATTTTTTGGCAAGTTGAAGCCCAGTTTTTCTAACAACATTTATTTATTTATTTATTTATTTATTTATTTATTTAGTTAGTTAGTTAGTTAGTTAGTTAGTTAGTTAGTTTTTTAGTTTTTTGAGACAAGGTCTCATTTTGTAGTTCAGGCTGGCCCTGAACTCGCTAAGTAGCCCAGGCAAGCCTTGAATTCATGGCAATCCTCTTGCCTCTGCTTCCCAAGTGCTGAGATTACAGGTGTGGTATGTGGTACCCAGGATCGAACTCAGGAACTTGTATTTGCTAGGCAGATGCCAGAACCACTGAGCTAAACCCCTGGCCCTCCACCACCATTTATTTAAAAAGCTATCTTTCTTTTAGTTAACATATTTTGCTCCTTTGTCAAAGATGAGGTGATTATGTCTGGAGTTGTTTCTGCATCTTCTATTGATCCTCAGGTCTATTTTTTTTTCCCCAGTACCATGCTGTTTTTACCACAATAGCTTTGTTTCACTGTGTGAATTTATTTGCAATTCACTGATCCAGTCTTTTATTCATGAACATTTGGGGCTATTATAAATAAAGTTGCTATCAATATTCACATACAAATCCTTTTGTAGGTATATGCACTATTTTATTTTGGATGAAAACCTAGAAGTAGAATTGCTGAAATATAGAGTGATAAGTATATACTTAACTTTATGCCAGTTTTCCAAACTCCTGGAATAAGATTCCCATTAGTAAAGAATGATCTTTTAGTTGCTCCTTATTCTTGCCTGATACTGAAACTATCATTACTTTGCTCTTACAGTGTTGCCTAACCATGATGGCTGTTGGAACAACATTGCTGTGCACTGCTTGCTGTGCTATTGGCCATCAGAACACCCTCTTTTGTCATGGTACTTTTGATGGTTTCTCCATTTTAAAATGAATTGTCTTTTCTTCTAGATTTGTAGTTTTAAAATATATTTTACGTAAGACATATGGATTACAAATATCTTCTCAAGTATATGACTTGCCTACTCTCTTGGTTAGTGATGTTTTTGGTGAGTATTTATTCTTTTTTTTTTTTGAGAAAGTCTATGTAGTTCAGGCTGGCCTCCAACTTATAGTGATCCTCCTGCCTCAGCTTTCTGAGTGCTGGGATTATATGCATGTGCCACCACACCTGGCTACATTCTTATTTTTAAATAATGTATAATGTCTTATGTTCTACTTTTACAGTTTTTAAAATTATGTTCACTTTACTATGTTTTACCTCTGTAGTTGAAGAGAAGACATCTCTGCCCACTCCTAGGCCATGCAGATATTCAGAGTTTTCCTATCCATCCTTGGGTTGAGTTTTTTTTTTTTTTTTTTTAGCTTTTTGAGACAGGGTCTCGCCTTGTAGTTCAGGCTGGCCCTGAGCTCACTATGGTGCCCAGGCAAGGCGCCGCGAACTCAGCAATCCTCTTGTCTCTGCCTCCTGAGTGCTGGGATTACAGGCGTGAGCCACCACGTCCGGCACTGTGGTATGCGGTGTTGATGGTGGGCGTGTCTCCACACCCAGCATTATATGTGGTTACCGGGGATCGAACTCAGGTCCTTGCACTTGCGCGGCAGGCACTGGAACCACTGAGCTAACCCTCCGGCCCTGGGTTGAATTTTATATATAATGTAAGGTAAGCATGAAGGCTCATTATTTTTTGCATGGATATGCAAATAATTTGACTCCATAAATGAAAAGATCAACCCTTTTCCTACTGCCTTTTTGTTGCAAATCAAATGACCATGTGCAGCTCTATTTCTGGAGTTTTTGTTCTGTTCGTGATTCTTTTCATTTATCCTTATCCCAACAGCATTCTGTGGTATAGTTTCAGAGTAAATCTTCATGTTTCATAGTATGAATCCTCTAACTTTGTTATTCTTTGAAGTGGTTTGCTGTTCTAAGTCCTTTGCATTTCCTTATAAATTCAAGAATCTTGTCAGTTTCTCTACTTCTGCTAGGAAGTTGCCATGACTCTATAAGGTTATTTGGTGAGAAATGATATTTGAAATATTAAGTTTTCTAATCCATTAAGATGTAATATATCTTTTTGGTTACGTCGTACACATGAATCTTAAAGGCAGCATTATTCATAACACTCAAAAAGTGGAAAGAACTCAAATGTTCACCAGCTGATGAATAAAATATTATATATCGACATAATAGAATATTATTCAGCAGTAAAAATTTAAGTACATATAGTACAATATGAATAAACCTGGAAAACACACTAAATGAAAGAAGCCAGTTACAAATAACTGCATATTGTATTATTACATTTACGTGAAATGCCCATAGTAAGTAAATAAATGGAGAAAGTAAGTAAGTGGTTTACCTGGGGCCAGGGAAAAGGGAAGAAACTGGGAAAGAGGTAGTTACAAAATGATTTTCAGGGCAATGAAAATGTTTTCAGATTGATTTTGGAGATGGTAATATAACTCAAATATTTCAAAAAGCTATTAAACTATGTCAGTTAAAGGAGTAAATTATATCTCAATAATGTTTTTGATAATTTTTGTCTATTTTCATAGTCTGTACCTTGTTCACCTAAAATTGGTATGCTAAAGTTCTAGCCTCTGGTACCTCAAACTGTGATGGTATTCGAAGACAAAACCTTTAAAGAGGTCACAAAATGAATCTTTGGGTGAACCTCAGTCCACCATGACTGTTGTCCTTATGGGAAGAGGAGGTCAGGACAGACGCAGAGGTGTGGTTCTAGGAATATGTGTGTGCAGAAGAGGAGCCATGGGGATACAGCCAGAAGGTGACCATTTTCCACCTGAGACCAGAGCCTCGGGGGACACCAGCCAGGCTGACAACTGACCTTGGACTTCCCAACTCCAGGACTGTGAGAAATAAATCTCTACTGTATTTTAATGTGCCATCACAGCAATCTAAGATGTCTGTATGGTTTCTTGTATTATTCAACAACAAAATTTCAGACCAAAATTCAGATTTTAGTCTAAACACTATCGATATAAATGCCTCTCAAATTGGGCCATGTTTTCAGCAAGGAGTTGTCTTGTTTTTGAAAACATTTTGATGGAAGCAACACTTTGGAATTTGTGAATTTTTTTTCCCACAAAGTAGGAATTCAAAGTAAGGTTCTTTAAATTCAGGGGGAAAAGATAATTTCTGGAAATAAAGTTCTGAAATATTTAGTATTGTCAAAAATATTTAACATGGAAAATTCTCAGGCTAAATAATTACTATCAGAATCCTTTATTATGTTCAATTGAAAGTATTTCTGTTTTTTTCCTTTATAAATGAGGAGTAGAAAAGTTGAAAGGAGGGAAGGGGAATGGGAAAAAATAAGAAC
>PVIC010050750.1:0-12707 GCA_004025085.1 Thryonomys swinderianus
GGCCTACATAGTGAATTCAAGGCCAGCCTCGAATACTCAGTGGAACTGTGGATTAAAAAGCCAAAACAGTATCCCACCCACACAAAGGCCACTTCGCATCGTGGATCGGAGTCTGTGTTAACTCTGACCTCCACTTGTCTCCAGCGGTTTCTGTGTCAGGAGCCATTTTTCTTGGAGTCCCCTTCTCCTTTTCCTTCGGCTCTACCCTCACTGGACGCTCCTGTCAGAGGAGACCCCTCCCAGCGCGCTGCCTCTGGCTTCTCAGTTGTTGCGACTGAGCGATTAACACCCAACACCGCTCACCACCTGGGCGCGGCCGAGCTGCCCCGCTTCAGGCCGCGTCCTCTGGGCGGCGCAGCGCCTGCTGCTTCTGCCCCGTGCTGTGCCGGCGGAGCTTTCTCAGCGCGCAGGGGAGATCGTGACTGTGACATCCGCATCCCGTGACATGCCAGGCACGTCGTTCGTGTGATTTCTACTCCCCTATCCCGCTCCCGGCATCAGATAGGAATAGTTTTCTATTTACCAGAGAAAACAAAGTCAGAGAAACTAAGAAAACCACCAACATCCCAAAGTCGTCACTGGCACGTTTTTTGCACAGTTCAGGCAAGCGTTCTGCAGGAAGCTACATCCAAGAGCCGGGACTGGGGGTCTGCAGTGGCCCCGGGGGCGCTGAGCCCCAGAAGCACACCCTCTCCATCTCAAGGGCGGATCTTCCTCACCAGCCGGACTCCGGAGGTCAACACTCAACGCCCTTCGAACCTTCCCTCTCACATGCCCAACGCCGCCCTCAGTTCCGGACACACAGGACAATCACCGCTTGCAGGAGAGGTCACTGCTGTCTGGAGTGCCTTCTTCCAAACCTTCTTCTTTGTCTGATCACTCAACACATTGAGCTTTCAATGAAATGAGACTTTTTTGTCATCCCCCGCCCAGCACAATGTGAGCAAACTACCGGCTGCGCCTTGCACACCACGCCGCCTTCTGACCTGCAGTTCCCAGAGCATGGTGGGGCACCGTGGGTGACACGTGGTTTTAGAACCCAGGGCCTCGCAAATGCTAGACAAGCACGCTAGTGCTGGACTACATTCCCAGCTTGCCTCTTAAATTTTATTTTGAGCAAGACTCTTTAAGTTGCCCAGGTCGGCCTTGAACTTGTGATCCTCCTACCTCAACCTCCCTAGGAGATAGAACAACAGCCAGGGGCCACCATGCTCGGCACAATTTCGATTAACACTGATTTACAGAATGAGCAAGTCCTCCAGCTCTTCGCGATCTGGTGGGGGGGGGGTGTGAAGGTTTGGTCAGTGGCTTGTTAAAGAGGCGGAAAGAACACGGCCCCTGGAGCTACCCGGCGCATGGTGAGTGCGCAGGAACAGACAGCTCTGACAGTTCTCCTCAGCACCTCTCCGACCACTGTTAATTATCCTCGAGTAGAGGATGCCTCAAGCCCCAAGTTTTTAGCAAGTAAGAACATCTCACTGGCTAAGGAGGCTGATACTCCATTTATAGAATATAAAGAGATGGGGCCAGAGATTTAGCTCAGTGGTTGCGGGGCCTGCCTCGAAAGCACAAGGTCCTGAGTTTGATCCCCGGTAACAACATATAACAATACCGGACGTGGTAACTCACACCTGTAATCCCAGCACTCGGGAGGCAGAGGCAGGATTGCTGAGTTCGAGGCTTGCCTGGGCTACATGGTGAGCTCAGGGCCAGCCTGAACTACAAAGCAAGACCCTGTCTCAAAAAACAAACAAAAGAAGATAAAGAGATAAATTTAATGAGCTCACATAAACATTATGTATAGAACACAGGTACCTGAATATGGTAGGAAAATAAAAACAGTAAGAGTGATACAGAATGGATAAAATTGGAAAGCACATTCGTGAGTTACTCCTTTGTCTCTCCCACCAACTGCAAGTTTCACAAGGGTAGTGACACCCTCCGCTGCTGTCTCCTCCGGACCCCAACACGCAGCCACACGCGCTCAAAGTCTGCTGAGCAGCTCTGGCGAACACTCATTGAACACAGTGGGAGATAATCTGAGGCCATCGTGGAGAACAGCTGCTGCCTTCTCAGTTAATGAATGTGGATCCATTATTTAGGAAGACCAAAATAAGAAACAGAATTTAAGAGAGCTGTGGATGTATGAAGGGCCTAGATTCAATCCCCAGGACAGCACTAGGGAAAAAATGGACATACACAACACAGAATTCCTAGTTTCCTACCACATCCAGTCTACAGAGCCTTTCCCGTCCAGATCAACAGCGACTCCACACTCATTGCTTAGGCCAGATGAGTCATTGTTGACTTCTCCTTATCTCCCGCTTCCTGTGTGTGTGTGTGTTTGTGTGTGTGACTGGTGACTGAACTCAGAACCTCTGCAAAACTGTATTACCCAACCCAGCCTCTCCCCCTTTTTTTAAAACAGGGTTTTGCTGAGACCCAGGCTGGCCTTGAATTTGTGGCAATGCTCCTGCCTCAGGCTCCTGAGTGCTGGGATTACAGGTGTGAGCCACCAAACCGGGCAAAATGGTATGTGGCGCTGATTTCTGGTTGAGTCACCACACCCAATATTGTATGTGGTTATTGGGATCCAACCAGGGACCTTGCGCTTGCTAGGCAGGCACCGGAACCACTGAGCTAAATCCCTGGCCCTCTGATGGTATATTTTTAAGACCAAAAT
Source organism: Thryonomys swinderianus (assembly GCA_004025085.1). Lineage (NCBI taxonomy): Eukaryota > Metazoa > Chordata > Mammalia > Rodentia > Thryonomyidae > Thryonomys > Thryonomys swinderianus. Next base: position 2,684 of record PVIC010050750.1, read on the forward strand.
GGCCCACACCCCCTCTAATGCTACCACAAATCAGAGCAACCCGAATTACTCCACCAGTTCTTGACAGGCCTCCCTGCTTCCACCCTTGCCCCTCGGTTCTATTCCTACCACAGGAGTCAGTTATTCTTTTAAAATGCCTGTCAGATCATGCGATTCTTCTGCCCTCCTCCGCAGGCTGACTCGCCCCGCTGCAGTGAAGGCCGTGGTCTGTACAGGGCCCTAGGAGGCCCACGCGAGCTGCTCCTCACCTCTCTGGCCCTGTGTCCTTCCCCGCCGGCTCACTGGGCTGTGCCCCTGCTCCCTGCCCGTCTGCAGGCTCTGCCCTGGCTGTTCCCTTTCACTCGAGGTCCTCCTTACAGTGCCATTTGGTCAAGGCTCACTTCAAATCCCAGGATCCCAGCCAGGCTACCATCCCCAGACCCACCTGACCGTCTCTTCTTCACAGCATGCACTGTAAGGTTTTCTAAAACCTTCTCTGTTGCTTCCTGCCCATCTCCCTCCAACAGAAGATAAACTGTTAAAGCAAGAGATTGGTGTTTGCTCACAGGTGTTTCCAAAGCCCCTTAAACAGTCCCTAGTTTACAATAGGTAATTAAAAAGCTATTGAACACGACTCCATGGGACTACATATCTCTTACAGTATTTCACCTAATGTCTAACATCTCATTTCACTGAGATAGGTTTTGTATTCTAACTCCTGGGTTTTAGCAATCCTTCTGCCTCAGCCTCCTCAGTGGTGATAGGTTTTGTATTCTAACTCCTGGGTTTTAGCAATCCTTCTGACTCAGCCTCCTCAGTGGTTAAGACTACAAGTGTGTGCCACTATGCCTAGCTTGTTTATCTCGGCATATTACAAGTAATATAACAAACGTATCAAACCTGTAAGTTTAGTAGAGACAGGGTTCTTTTATAATTTTAAGAAAAGGTAAACTGAGTAAGGTGGTATATACCAGTAATCCCAGTACTCTGGGAGGCTAAGGCAGGAGGATCACAAGTTCAAATGCACTCTAAAAAACTCAGTGAGGCCCCTGTCTTAGAATAAAAATATATAAGAAGAACTAGGGATGTAGCTCAGTGTGAAGGCCCTGGACTCAATCCACAGTACCAAAAGGGGAAAAAGTAGGTAAACCACAGCATATCCTAAGTAATCTAAGGGCGGGCACAGACTGAGAGTAACTGCCATTCACACAGCAGGCGAGCAGACACGGGCTCCCCAGCAGAGGCCTTTGCACGGTTTGGGCTGCACCTGAGATTGCCCTCTCGGACTGTACACACCATTGGCCTTGCAGGCGTGTTCAACAGCAGATCCTGGCTGAACTCTCTAGGGTGGGGGCCTGGAATCTACAGGGCTCCAAAGGAATGCCTTGGGCGACTCCCCTGTAACTCGCCCACTCCCACCCCCACCCCCGTGTGCAGAGAATGCTGGACCTCAGGACCTCCAGGGTTCTTCTAGTTGAAGGTCTGCCTCTGTCACTGAAACCTGATCATCTTCCCTGAGTAGGGTTTTTTTTTTCTTTGAGACAGAGTCTTGCTTTGTAGTTCAGGCTGGCCCTGAGCTCACTATGTAGCCCAGGCAAGCCTCAAACTCAGCAATCCTCCTGTTTCTGCTTCCCGAGTGCTGGGATTACAGGCGTGAGCCACCACGCCCGGCCCTGAGTAGGGTTTTTAAAACTAGATGAAAATCCACTTAATGGCCAGGCATGGTATTGTATGTCTGTAATCCCAGCACTTGAGAGGGTGAAACAGGAGAATCACTGTGAGTTCACAACAAATCTGGGCTACAGAGTGACTTCAAAACCACCTGAATTACATAATGAAACTGTTGCAAACAAACAAATAAAATCCACTTAATGGATCAGAATAAGCATCAGAAAAGTAAACAAGAATGTTTGGTTTGTAGTTTCATGAAATTCTTTTCAGAGGTTGAATATATGGGCACGTAATAAGTAGTGATGAATACACACAACACAAACACACATATTAAAAAAATGCACAGTGGTCAAAAAGTCTGGAAGCCTGTGGAGGGAATAATGTTTATCTTTTCTTTCTTTTTGAGACAGGGTCTCACTTTGTAGTTCAGGCTGGCCCTGAGCTCACTATGTAGCCCAGGCTAGCCTCGAACTCACAGCAATTCTCCTGCCTCTGCCACCCAAGTGCTGGGATGACAGACGTGAGTCACCACACCTGGCGCTGTGGTATGTGGTTACCAGGGATTGAACTAGGGACCTTGCGCTTGCAAGGCAGGCGCCAGAACCACTGAGCTAAATCCCAGGCCCTTCTTTTATTTTTGAGATAGTCTCGCTACATAGTCCATGCTGGCCTTGAACTCACGGCAACCCTTCTGGCTCTGCCCCCCAAGTGCTAGGATTATAGGTACTACATCTAGCAGTGATTTTCAATTTTCAGCATCATAAAAATATATCTGTGCCTCGGCATGATAAAATCCCAGGATTCTGGGAGGGCTGAAGCAGGAAGCTCACAAGTTTGAGCCCAGCATGGGTAATTTAGTGAGACAGTGAGACTCAGTCTCAAAATAAAAAAGGAAAGTGTGGAGGATGTAGCTCATTGTGAAGGGCCTGGGTTCAACCCCTAGTGCTAGACACAAAAAAGTCTCTAGGCTAAGAGGTCAGGAATCCATGCTGCTAACATAACAGGTGACTGAGGAAGGGGGTAGATGGTCCTCAGAGCCCATCAGTTTTTTGCTTTTTTTTCTGGTACTGGGGATCAAACTCAGGGCCTTGTGCTTCCAGGGTAGGCGCGGTACCACTTGAGCTAAATCCCCAGCCCCTCAGAACACATCAGACCACTTTCTCTACATACACACAAATCCAACCCTGCCCCAGGACCCAATATAGCCAGTGTTTTCCCAAACCAGGGGAGGGTAATGGAGCAGCCCTAGGGGCAAATCTCTCTCTGGTGGTGATGAAAGGCTGATCTGGAACAATTAGTATTGTTACACTGGGAGACCCCTTGTCACTTGGAATGACATTGAAAAACACCGGTCATTTTCCCACCTGAGCAGGTAGAGGAGGAACACATGCTTGTTTCTGCCACTGAGCAGCAGGGAGTCTGGTTCAACACCATGCTTCGTGTGCATGAGCACTCACAAACCAGATGAAGTGAAAAGCAAGAGCGTTGGGAGACAGGAAGCCATTCCTGTTGCTTTCCACACTGCTGTGACTCCCAAAGCCCAGTACTTTATCAATTTTAGGGGTTCCTAGAAAGAAGCTTGGCAAGTAACTTTCCAAATCTGAGCTTATTCAATACCTTTAAACAATCACCACCTTCACGCTTTTTTTCCCAGGAGAGAACAGCACACAAGCCGCAGAATAGAAGCCCTCACCTCTTAGGCTACCACAGAACATGAAGAACATATCCAACAATTACACAGTATTCACACTATTTTCAACAACTCCTACTGCATGCCAGGGGATTTGCACAGACAGACAATCCTAGTTTTCAGATGGGTGACTTAGGGTATCTGCAGTTGGTAGAAATCATCTCCAAGTGGCCATCCATACAGGGTACGATGCTTTCTCCCAATGCTGGACAGTAGCCAGAACCCAGAGTCCCAAGCCAGCTGCGCGATCGTGAGGGCTGCTAACTGCCAAGGCCGGGCAGGTGTATTAAAACTGCACTCGCACTGTACAATAGGTTGAACCGGGTGTAATCCCACTATAAGCTGAGGAGAATCTGTTCCACTTTTTATTCTTAAAAACAACCCTGTAAGGTTGACACTGAGTCTCTTTTGCACAAGATCCAGAGCCCAGACAGGGTGGCTGACTTGGCCAAGGTCTTGCCCGGGTAGTAAGTAGTGCTGCTACCTGTGCCCAATCTGAACAAGCTGGTCTCAAGGGTCAGGCACAGTGAAACGTGGCCCTGAGGTTACAGAATTTCTGGTACAAAGTGTGCTTACTTTTCATTTGAAGGACTTTTTCCCTCTAATTGTAACTCAAGGGTACTTGGGTGTTTGTCCCTACAGACTCAGCTGTTGACACGATGACTCCATTTCTGATTCCCTGCTGTCCTTGGGGACTTAGGAAATACAGGATGAATGGCATTCTGTGGGTTGGACCCACTGAACTTTAGGAGAGCTAGTACATGTGTTTGAAAGGGTAGCTATGTGGATAGTCTTACTGTGGGAGCTCTGCACCAAAATTCAGCAGGTCTGGAAGCTATCTGGGTTTGCAAGCTGGTTCTACAGCACCCTTGAGACTCTGGGCCACTCATAGACTTCTCTATACTTCAGTGTCTTCCTCACTGATCTGTGAATGAGGTCATAGGTCAAGGCAAGAACGCCAACCAACACTTAAATGTACCCTTCTGAGTTTGCTTGGGTGACAACCTTGAGCTTAACCGCCATGGACCACACGATTATTTCTTAAAACCAGGGCTGGAAGAGGGTGACTGGCCAGGTGACAGTTACTGTGGCCTTTTCTGAAAACAAGCCTCTACTGTCTGTCAGGGACCATTCTGGGCATTTTCTTTTGCATTTGTACAAGGTCTGAGATGCTTAAAACCCAAATTCTATCTTTTTATGACACAGTATATAATACTTGGGTAAGTCTAAGATTTAAAGCAAACAAATACCATTATATTTCAGAAAGTCGCTACGGTATTCAAAAGGTTCCAAGTCATACTTTCACATTCAAAATGAATGAAGGGATCTAGAACTTCTTTTGTGCAGAAGTTGAATCTTTCTTTCAAATTCCTTTCAGATTCCACATAACCACTACATTTACCGCAAAATTTCTATCAGCAATAATGTAACATCTTCAGATCCAGTTACCTAAAGGTCCTCAAATGGTACAACTCATTTTTGCCCACTGATCTGTAAAAACACAAGCCAACGGCATTTGTTGCCTCGCTCTCCACACCTGCACCTTCTAAGTCCTGTTCGGTCCCCTGGTGCCTCGACCGGATTCCCCTCTGACAACTGCACTGTGGTTTCCATAACAAGTTGTTCTCCAGCTGTTCTGTACCCCCAGGCACCAGTGTGGTCCCCAGTGGCGGGCAGCTTAAACTATCTGCGGTTGGTTTCTGGCCCCTGACCTAGCCGCTCCTCCAGAAGGGCTGGGCCTTAACCCTTTAGAGCTCAGACTCGACAGCCACCTTTGATACTGAACCACCAGATGCTCCATCTGCCTGAACAGGTTAGCAGTCGCCAGCCAGTGGGTAAGTTGTAGGAAGGTAAAAGTGAGTCTCGACTTGAGAGGGGCAGAGAGGCTGTCGCCTGCCACAGTACCTGCCCTCGGTCAGCCTGCTCACAGGAAAACCAGAGCTAAAATCACAATGTGTACAGCCCTTTCCACTCAGTGGAACAGCCCTGGGATGTGGGTAGCATTTTAGTGTCTTACCAGAGAGTAAGACAACAGGATAGAACAGAACTCTACAGGGACAGTTCTATAAAACTGATATTCCAGGCATTCATTACCACTGTACAGATAAGGGAAGTTGTTATATATTTTCAGCTTTTTAAAATAGGGTCTCGCTATGAAATTCAGGGCCTTAAATTTGAAGTGTTCCTCCTGCCTCAGCCTCCCAAGCACTGGGGTGGTACATGTGTGCCACCACACCTGGCTTGTGACCTATATATGTGTTTTTTAGAGTAGGAAAACATTTTTTAGTTTTTGAGACAGGGTCTTGCTTTGTAGCCCAGGCAAGCCTCGAACTCATGGCAATCCTCCTGCCTCTGCCTCCTGTGTGCTGGGAGTACAAGCATGAGCCACCACGCCTGGCACTGTGGTATGTGATACCTGGTACCGGAGACTGAACTCAGGACCTTGCTTTTGCCAGGCAGATGCTGGAACCACTGAGCTAAATCTCCCACCCAAGAGTGGGGACCCAGAGCTTGGGAATGTCAGACAAACCATCCACCGGTGAATAATCAATCACACATTCCTGTAACTACTGCTGCTATCAGTATCATGTTCCCTTGGTTCCCTGGCCGTGCTGCACAGGTGAAAATGCCACAGTGGCATGAAATACAGTAACCTGTTTCCCAGCTTTCGGGGCCACCAGAGCCCCCCAAGGTCAGGGCCCTGCACTCCTGGGACCCAGCCTCTCCAGACCGGCTGACTTCCCCACCCTGCTCTGTGGCTAGTCTCCCAGGTTTCCAGCCAGTGCCCTGCGACCTGGTATGCAGAGAGCTGTCCTCCTGGCGCACCTGCTGTGCATGGGGACTGCTCACAGAGCACTTTACCCACCAGACAGTGAGGGATTATCCTTTTTTTTTCTTTTGAGGCAGGGTCTCACTTTGTAGTTCAGCTTGGCCCTGAGCTAAGGAGCCCAGGCAAGCCTCAAACTCACAGCAATCCTCCTGTCTCTGCCTCCTGAGTGCTGGGATTACGGGTGTGACCACACCAGGCACTGTGGGGTGTGGTTCCGGGGATTGTACCTGGGACCTTGCATTTGCAGGGACCTTCCATTAGTGAGGCAGGCAAATGAGGCAGATGCTGGAACCACTGAGCTAAATCCCCAGCCCGAAGGGATTATCTTTAATAGCAGAATACTTCATATCCCTGTCCTCTAGGCCCACACCAAATTGGTGTGATTTGAAAAACAAAATCCCTGCCCTATAAATACCCAATTACTCCAGGATGAGAGCTGGGCAGTCATGCTTTAGCATGAGAACTCTGCTGAGGGCAACTGTAGGACTAGAATATTCACTCAGCGAAGGAGCGCGGCACTTCTGGGCCTACTACAGGATAGGCATGACTGAGCTTGCTCCAAAGACAACAGACAATTTGACATCACGCAGGATCACCTACCACTGGTCCACTGCCAAGTTTTTGGATTAATAGCCCAAAAAGCAATCACACAGAAAAAATTCCATAAACTAGTATCCTTGGGGGTGCAGGATTTAGCTCAGTGGTACTGCGGCTACCTTGCAAGCACAAAGGCCTGAGTTCAAGTGCCAGTATCACACACACACAAATTTTTTTTTTTGAGACAGGGTCTCACTTTGTAGTTCAGGCTGGTCCTGAGTTCACTATGTAGCCCAGGCAAGCCTTGGACTCAAGAATCCTCCTGTCTCTGCCTCCTGAGTGCTGGGATGACAGGCATGCGCCACCACGCCCGGCACTGTGGTATGTGGTATTGATTGCTGGTGGACGTGAGTCACTATGCCCAGCATTGTATGTGGTTACCGGGGATCGAACTCAAGACCTTGCGCTTGAGAGGCAGGCACCAGAACCATTAAGCTAACCCTCTGGCCCTAAAGTAACCTCTTTAATATGAAAATGCTCAACTATAATGTTGGGTGAGGTAGTACTCTTGTAATCCCAATACCTGGGAGGCTGAGGCAGGAGGATCACTGCAAATTCAAGGCCCAGCCCAAACTTCATTAAGTGAGATCTTAAAAAATCAAATAAACAAATTACGAACAAAGCAAAGTAACAAACCATTTAACAGCAGTGAGAAAATAGATCAAGGACTCAACTGAACCATCACACAGGACAAAGCTAATGAATGGAATAAACATGTGTCCAAAATTGAGAACGATAGCTTAATATTTTCTAATAACCAGAGAAATAGTAGCTTTTTGATCACTAGAAAATTATATGTAAATTATAAAACCAACTTTCAGACCACAGGGAAGACAACTTTTAGGAGTAAAATCCATCATACCAAAACACAGAAAAGTAACCCTTTCTGAGTGATGAGCACAGCTCTTCTCTGAACCATTCAACCTTCTGAGTAATATCCTTACTGCGCCAGGATACCAATAATGAAGTCGAGGCAGATTCCTAGCTCGCCCCAGGTGGTACGATCACAGGTACAGCAGAACTGAGAGTCAAATCCAGATGATCTGCCTCTACATTATCCTTTCACCTCCTATTGTGCTGCCTCGCAACAGCTTTACAGACATTTTAAAGACAAGCGGAATCAGAACATTTAAGCTAGAATTTCATCTCTAGCATCATACCAGGCTTGATCACTTCATTCACAGACAGATGAGGCAACAGAGGGTGCTCCTGGGAACACTGCATCCTGCCTTGAACCAAGTCTACATCAGCCCAACCACACCCTCCCCTATAAAATCAGCTGACACACACCCCTGGGCACCGCACATCAACGAGGCTACAGGTTGGCACGGGCAGTGGAGTCTGGATCTGCCAGGGAAGTGGGACACCCAGTGGACCACAGGGTCGTTACCAGCTATTCCCATCGAATCTTTATGTGGCTGGAGGTCCAAGGACTTGGGTATGGCCAGGCTTCTTTCACAAAACACACAACAGTAACGTCCATTTCACTGAAAATATTTTATTGGCCTTTTGGACAGAAACGGGAATTTATTTGCCAGGAAGGATGATCCCATCATACTGAAAGAGAAGAGATTTAATTTTTTCAGAATAAAGGCAACAACCATTGCAGCAAAGGCAAACTTTCGAGAATTCTAATCTGATACATGAACTTCAGCTCTGAGCCCCACTTTGTCTCTGGACTGAATGAAAAGCTGCCTGGAGAGTAACTGTTATCCTGTTGTGCTCAAATGTATTATCCCCTGAGAAAGGGGCTACTTCTAAAGCCACAGTCCTCTCCTCCCAACTGCCCCATTCTTCGCTCTGGTTATTCATTTAAACCACCAGCCCAGGAATCAACACGTGTCATGTACAGGTACAAGTTCTCAAAGTTAAATGTGATCATATTGTATGTATAAAATGCACCAATAAAATAAAAAGAATAAACTACCAGAGCCCAGGAACACCCTACTTGCCAAGCTGCCCAACTACTTGAAGAGATACTAGCTGCCAAACAGTACATTTGGTGCCCCCCAAAATCCAACTCCACTCACCAACACCACATACCACCGCCCTGCTCAAGATAAATCAGTTACCTTCTGCTGGAACCAGCGCATGGCCTCCTCTTTGCTGATTCTGTGTTTGGCCCCAATGCAGCCTGTCCTGCGTTTCTTGTCTGCGATGCTGAAACCTGGCCTACCCAGCACCTGTCCCAGGAATAACCAACAGTCACCTACCCAGCTCAGACTCAAGAGCAGACAAGACAGGACTCACACGCCGGAGAATGACCAAGAGTCACTTGCGACCCAACAGATTCTGGAGTGAGATCCAGCACTCAGTGAATGACAGCCCTGTCTTTAGCACCCCAGACAGGACATCACCATACACAGATCTTGTAGGCTGAAAAGATTTGGCATCTTTCCCTTCCCTATCTAATTCCTAATGGTGCTATGAATCTTCTACCAGTCCCAATCTCTACAGTAATTCCCTTTTAAAATAACATCAAAAATTTTATTGAGGGGCTGGAGATTTAGCTCAGTGGTTCTGGCGCCTGCCTTGCAAGTGCAAGGTGCTGAGTTCGATCCCAATAACTACATACAATGCTGGGCGTGGAGACTCATGCCCACCAGCAATCAATGCCACATGCCACAGTGCTGGGTGTGGTGGCTCACGCCTGTGGTCCCAGCACTCGGGAGGCAGAGGCAGGAGAATTGCTGAGTTCCAGGCTTGCCTGGGCTACATAGTGAGCTCAGAGCCAGCCTGAACTACAAAGCGAGACCCTGTCTCAAAAAAAAAAAAAAAATTTATTGAACATGTACAGTGTAGAATATTGTAAATTCTGAGACACAAAAAAGGAAGTTTTTTCTTACTGCTTCAGCTCAACAGTCCTTCCCAAGGGTCTCCTGCCTCCGAACTCTGAGAACTCAATTCTCATTACTTTTGGATGCATGAATCTAATGAGGATGCCACCATCATTTGAGTTCCACTTACTCAAGACTTCTGTCCTTTTGGCTTTTTTTTTTTTTTTTTGCTTTTTTGGAGACAGGGTCTCGCTTTGTAGTTCAGGCTGGCCCTGAGCTCACTATGGTGCCCAGACAAGCCGCCGTGAACTCAGCAATCCTCCGGTCTCTGCCTCCCGAGGGCTGGGAAGACAGGCGTGAGCCACCACGCCCAGCATTGTGGTATGCGGTGTTGATTGCTGGTGGGCGTGAGTCTCCACGCCCAGCATTGTATGTGGTTTCCGGGGATTGAACTCAGGACCTTGCGCTTGCGAGGCAGGC
>PVIC010050751.1:0-12693 GCA_004025085.1 Thryonomys swinderianus
CCCCTGGGGAGAGGACAGTCTGTCCGGAGGTGGAGGAGCCTCAGAGGATTCGAAAGTGGCATTTGAAATTTGCTTATCCCTTCATGTTCATTTCTGGCTCTTTCCATCGATTAGCCTGGGGATAACCTTTTTTTCCTTGAATAAAGCAAAAAGCAGAAGCTGAATCTTCCAGCCAGCTTTGACCTTCCTTCGGGCGTGAGGTTCCTTCTGGGGAGAGAACACGGGAAGACCACGGACTGGGCAGCCTCGGGCTCCCGAGGACTGTGCTAGGGGCACTGCGGTCTTCGTTATCACCACTTCACAAGGCACGAAGACGAGTCTAAAACCCACAGCACACGAATTCGGGCTCCTTGCTCCCGCCTCAGGTCTCCCTGCTGCGCCTTCTCTCGCTGTCTTGCTCCCGACGGCCACACCTGGCATCGGAGGTGACGGCCGAATGTGTGCGAAACAACCGAGCCCACTGCGCGGATACCTACCAGGACCTCTCCCGGGTGCCCGGCACTCTGCTAGGCCCCGGCGGCACAGCCGTCATAAACGCATCCCCTCCTAGCAGGGAAAGACGGGTGCTAAGCAGAGGGACAACAGATGACGTGGCAGGGAGTGATACCGCAGGTGGCAGTGAGGGTCAGGTGGGCCGCTCGCGGGAAGTTCTGCCTGGCAGGGTGGCATTTCTGGAGAACCCGGCATGGCCCGAAGGAGCGAGCCTACCGATATCTGGGGAAATACTCCCTGAAGAAGGACGAGCAGCGGTGCCCAGAGAAGGTTGGTTCTGAACAGCCGAGAGTGAGCCCGGCCAGTGCGAGGGGTAGAGACAAGAGACACGGGCAAGACAGGCGGGCGCGAGACAGTGTGACAGAAAAGTCAGCGTTTGCCGGGAGTTGCCTTCGGGGAGTCTGACACTAGGGGGTGAATAAGCAAAAAGCGTTCCCTGGTTTTCTAGCCAGGCCGCAGTTCGCCCCCCGACTGTCCCCGGCCCTGGGCGGTCGCCTGAGTATCTCCTCACCGAAGCCAGGCTCCGCCCTGCCGTTACAGCTTCTGGCCAAAGATGCCGTGTTGTGTTCTCCCCACTGAGCACATTTCTGTGCCCCCAGAGCCCTGTCCCCGGCTCAGGTGACGCAGCCGCCTTCCGGCTGATCACACAGGGCTGCTGGGTTGCGTCAGCTCAGCCCTCCTCGGGCGGCCGCACTTTCTCCCTCCCCAGACTTCGCCACCCTGCAGCCTGGCGCCGTGCCAGGTGTGCGTAAATTGGGCCCAGGGTTCCTGTTGTTGTTTCTGTTCGCACGGCAGCTGCTTCTGCACGTCTGCCGTGAACCTGACCCCTGGCGTTGTCACTCAGCTCCGCGCTCGCTCTGATGCCAGGGGGAGGCCTGGTTCCTCTCCACAGAGAGCAAGGCCGCCTCTCGGTCCCCACGCCGCTTCCCTGGGCGCCCATCACAACTCGTGGAAGGAGCCATCTTCACCTTTCCCTAGTGAGGACTCTGACTTTTAAGTGATTGGAAACCCAAGTGGTTTAAATCGAAACAAGGAATGCCTAGGTCTGAGTCTGCGAGAGGTCGAGGCCCAGCTGGCCCGGCTGCTCTGAGATCTCAGCAGCGTCACCAGGCTTTGGTCTTATTCTTGGCCTCGCTGCTTTCTTCTGAAAAGCTCTGTGCTACATGGCACATCTCCCACCACTCCCAGGCACCTGGGACTGCGTTTCCAGCGGGCATCCTGGTATCCAAGGCCCTTGGCTGGAACTGGTGTGTATGCCCAACTGACTGCAGACAGTTGGCCCAGAAAAGGCAGTTCCCTGGATGGCACCTTCTGGCATCTGTCAGACCTTAGGCCCTCCCTAGGAGTTAACTCCGGGGTCCCCCCAGGACCCATGACACAAGAGGTGGAGACAGTTTTGCAAGAAAGACTGAGCCGAGCTGGCAGAGGCCGGGAGGCTAAACGAACAAACGCCAGGTCCACCCTACCTCCTAAGTCACCCGCAGGGAACCCCGTGCCTTAGCCCCCACTTTATTCTGAGGCGCTAAGAAGCTGTTGGCTGAAAATGTACGGTTACTGGTGGCCCCAGCAGGACGAGTGCCCACGTCTCTCCAGGAGCAGCGTCTGCTTAGGCCTTGGGAGGCGGGACGTGTTACCGCGGGGCCTCCGACAGACCTGAGCAGGGACTCCCGCTGCCTCAGCATGAGGCACGCTCTCCCGGCACAGTCCGATTCCTGTCCCAGCCAGGGCACGGGAGCGTTCCGAAATTATCCGCGAGGACATAGGCAGCGCGGCGAGGTGCCCTGTGAGGGGAAATCCATGTGCCTGGCGTGTTTTACATAAATGCATGGGGCGTATTTTAAAAGCATGTATATTCATGTCCTCTGTAAGTATACAAATATGCGTGTTTATCCCTTCATAGGACTCAGGAGCATCAAGTGACTCAAATATTAATTATAACCTCCTTAGTGAGGAAAAATATTTGTCTTTCAATCATGTTCGTTTTATAACCATCTGAAGTTCATCTTTGTAGTGGTCAGTAAAGCATCTAGCAGCACATTGGTCTTAAACGGTTAGATTGTGCGTTTTGGCTTCGGTTAACCTCCTACTCTGAGTTTTATGAGCCACACGAATAAGTATTGCGGCATGGTAGTCTTACAGAGTCTATTATAGAGTCATGCTTTTATATATAATCTTAATAAGTTCTGACAACAGTGCTTTGAAAGGACAGCGGTGTTGTTATCATCGAGGGGATGGTGAGGATTCATTCGGTTGGAGAGCAAAGGGGTGGAGGCGGTGAGGCGCTGACTTGGGACCCTCCTGCTCTTGGGCCGAGTTCCTCCGTCTCAGAACGAGGCCCGTGTAGCCACTTGTTAATTCCTACGCTTGGGAAAGCTAAGAGGAAAAAGCTGGGGCTTCCGTCTCAGCAGCTACCAGGAAGGCCAGAACATCTACCTGAGCTTTGCTAGACTGAAATTTGTCATCCTTAATAGCCGCGTGCCTTTCCGTGCTGCCATTTCGCTAGAAATGATGATAAAAACATTCAACATGAAAGTGTTCGATGTGGTATCTTTGATAGAAGGGAAATCGGGGGATACCCAAGCGCCCCTCCGTAAGAAATCAGTGCAGTATATTAGAGACTCCAATGGATTTTATCTTGTGCCGCCATTTTGTCTAAAAGTATGAGCTTAGACATATGCAAAGGTAAATACACACACACACACACACACACACATATATATTAAAATTTTAAAGAATTATGAAAGAATAACATTCCAATTTTATGGGGAAAAGATGATGTATGTGAGTGTGTGTGTGCATGTGTGTAGGTGGAATCAAGTGAGCGTACATGTATCCGATTGTATGTAGGAAGTTAGAACAGCTGGGGAGTTAGAACAAAACTTGTGTATACAGGGGCGGGGGGGTGGCAGGGTGGGTAGGAGAAGGGGAAAAATGAGAATTAAGTTGTATCATATACTGGTACAAATTCTCAATGTGGAGTGTGTTTGGGATGTGTATATATAATATACCAATAAAATGTACCAGTTAAGAGTAAAAATAAAAAATAAAATAAATAAGCCAAAAAAAGAAAAACCGCACTGAGGACAGTGGTTGTACTGGAGAAGCTTGTGTTCTGTGTTCATGAGTTAGCACACTGTGTGTGCATCACAGTGGGGGTGGTTGTATCAGAAGGCCATAGCCTTGTCTGGGCACATTTTGCATTATCAACAATGGGTGTGGAGGGATGTTTCTGGCACATTTAGATAAAATCCAAGCCAACCAACTTGTTTAGGACAGAGTTCTGCAACAGAATTGGCAAACTGTGAACAGTATCCAGCCTGAGAAACTATTTTGCAACCTTACTGGGCACGTGAGTTTGTGACAATCGGTATTTGTTCATCTCAAACTTCAAAACAATTGAGAAATGTACTCTCCGTTTCTATGCTTGAATAGAAATATTGTTGCGGGTCCCTTTAAAGATCAAAAACTGTACAGCTTTTAACCTCCATAGTTTCGTCATATGAACTTCACTATTCTTTCATTAGCAGAACAATTTTTTTTATTTGAAGATAGCGCTTCTATTTGTTTGCCCAAGGAACTTGCAATCACCTTGAAACTAGCCAATCCAGTATCTGTGGTATTTCCCAAATTCAAAAAAATTGATACCTGGGGAAAAATCATAGTTTACACCAACCGATGTAAACTAGAACCTTTATAAGCAAATGTACTAGTCCTTGGGGATATTAAATTTCATAGTGTGAAATTTCTGTGTTTTGCCTAAAAAGAAAGGAAAAGTACTGTTCCATTTTCCCTTCTTTAACAGGGATAAGAAGGGAACCTCCTCAGGGAGCGGGGGCGCCCCCTGGCTTCTGCCTCTGCGTGGAGACTTCCTCCTGGGGAGCTCAGTGTGTCGGGGCCACTTCTCCTCTGTCCCTTCCTGCTCACAGGGTAGGCGAGGCATTGCCAGCCATGGGCATCTGGGTGCAGAGACGATCCTTGGAGGACAAGTTTGCTGCCCTCTGAAACTCACAGCTCAGGTTTCCCGCGAGGCCGGCTGTGCCGTCATCCTGTCACCGGCTCCGAAACAGAAGGAAGCCGCTGGCCCAGAGAGGAAAGCTGCGCGTCGCTGGCTTCCAGGACCCTCCCCAGCTGAGGAGCGAGGCACAGGGCCTTCACGTCCAGACTGTTCAGGGTGCCAGCTGGATGCTCCTGTGGCTTTTCTCACTTTAGTCCCTAAACTTCATCCCTGTACTTTCAGGGTGGGGTAGGTTGTGTTATGGTAAAGAAGACGTGCAAATCTCTGTCGCTAAAAGCACCGAAGGCTTATTTCTCGCTCCAGAGCTCAGCACCTGTGCCCATCCGGGGCTCGCAGCGGCTGCTGGGAAGGCACACGGCCTGTCCCCCCAGGGAGGAAACAAAGCAGGCCCCACCCCGAGTCCCGAAGCGCGACACCTCCCACCACATTTCTGTGGCCTTTTGCAGAAGTAGAGGAACGTAAACCTCAAACCCGCTCCAGGGTCTGAAAGCGGAAGAAACCCAGAGTAGTTTGGGATGTTTCTCTCAATTTCTACTCAGTAGGAGTTGGGATGAAAGCCATGCGCCAACCTGGACGACGGTTCCTTCTGAGAAGCTGCGGGATTCCGCAAGGACAGGGGCTGTTCACTTGTGCAGCTGCCGGAGGAGAGGAGCCCTCCTCCCTGGGGCGCCGGCCACAGCCTCGCCCACCTTCCCATCGAGTGCCCCGAGGACACGGCTCAGTCCCTGCAGGAATCTGAAGCCAAGTTCAGCCTCGGTTCACAGTCCAGCCACAGAGCCAGGGACTCCGTCTCCACCTTCCGCCAGGGGGGCTGCTTCCCACACCCAAAGAGGAAGGAGGAGCCGGCTGTGGCAGTGCGTGCCTGGAAGACCAGCGCTCTGAGCGGCTGAGGCAGGAGGATCGGAAGGTTGAGCTTAGCCTAAGCAGCTAGTGACTTAGTGAGACTGTGTCAAAATAAAAAATAAAATAAAAATTCCAAAGACTGGGGGTATAGCAGAGTGCAAACACCGTAGTTGAATCCCCAATGTGAAAGAAGTAGAGAAGAAAAAGAAAGAGAGAGAAAGAGAAAAAGAAGGACAATGAAAGGGAAAAAGAAGAAAGAAAGAAAAAGAAAGAAAGAAAGAAAGAAAGAAAGAAAGAAAGAAAGAAAGAAAGAAAGAAAGAAAGAAAGAAAGAAAGAAAGAAAGAAAGGGAAAAAGAAGGAAGGAAGGAAGGAAGGAAGGAAGGAAGGAAGGAAGGACGGAAGGAAGGAAGGATGACAGGAGTGATGAAAAATAAATGACAAAATCCACGTGAGGCCCTTAATCTGGGGCCGCGTGGAGTCACCGCAGCCGCGAGCTCACAGCCTCCTCTCCGAGCGCAGCCCGGCCTGCACCTCTGACTTCACAGGGCGCAGGGTGACGGGGTGGAGCCGGTCCGCACCGCCTCTCCCCTGCCTCTGGGTCTGGTTCCTATCTTACAAATCCAAAGGGTCGGACCAGAAGCTCACATAGGATTTTTTTTTTTTTCCATTTCTGACATTCTGTGATCCCAAGACCCGAGGAGGCCCCGGATTCCTTCTGGAGCTTTCAAAGCATTCCCCGTGCGGCTCGGGCGCGGGTCTGGACAGTGTATCTGTCAAGGGCGCTGCCGGCAGAGGAGAGACGCGAAGCCAACTGTGAGGCGAGCGCAGGGGCCGCAAGAACCGCAGGCTCTGGCCTTGAAGCCATCGGGGCGCAGGGACGGAGCCTGCGAGCGGATCTTCCGGGAAATGCTGCTCCGGACGCCTCCGGGGCCTCACGACCTCCACCGCCGACCTCACCCGCCATCCGGAGGGCTGTTCTCTTCTGTGGCACTCGGCGGGCAGCAGGAGGACCCTCCACTCGTGCCAAGCAGCAGGGCGTCTCTGTACTCCACAGGCCGCCTCTCGTGGAGCAGCAGTGTGATGACACAGGCTTTATCACCCTGAGCCGCAGCCTTCACCAGCCGCGAAAACAGTGGCTACTTCTTGCAGTGAATGCGGTGAAAACAAACTCTGTTAATTACCCAGAAAATCCTATTTGTAAATTCATTTAGATTTCTGCAAATGAGTTGGCATCTGATTTTTTAAAGCCCAGGAGCTCAGGCCAAGAGGCGAACGGACGCTGGCCAGGAGCTCTGCTCTCTTAACAGCCGGCTTCTGCCCCTCTGCCGCGCCGCGATCTGCTTAGGTTGGGGGTTTGCAGTGTCCCTGTGGCCTCCGGCACCGTGGCCAGGGCCACCTTCTGAGCTCCTGCCCCGGGGCCTGGCACACAGGCCCCCAGCGCAAGCCCAAGTAGTGACTTTCTCCAGAATTCTTTCTGCAAACGGCCACTGGAGCGGGTACGGGCTGGAGAGCAGTATGTCCCCAAGAAAGAGCTGCAGAGGAGCACGGAGGAGCCTACGTGCCCGCATCAGGAGTCACGTGATCCCAGCAGTGCAAGAGCATCTTTCAAGATACATTTTAAAAATCAAAATCGTTATGAGAAATCTCCAAGTTTTTCAAATGTTCCCATTTCACTGGGTGCCTGGTTAGCTCCAGTTTAAAAAGGACTCCTTTTTTATATTTTGAAAAATATCTTGGCTTTAATAAAGTAGAAACTTGATTTTCTCTTACAGACAAGGGAAGTAAGAAGGCACTCCTTGGTGTTAAGATACCCGGCACCCAGCTCTGCCACTGTAATAGATTTTCTTCTCACGGAGCAAGATGGCTGCTGTAGATCTTACCATCACACACACATTCCAGTCAACAGGAAAAGCCGATAGGTGGAGGGCGTGCTCATCCCTTTAAAGTCTTAACTTGGGTATTGCACATAACCTCCACACGTCCCATTTTCCTTCTGCTACTCTAGCTTGGGGTACATGTGCCTGACAGAGGCCGGGAAATGGAGATTCAATTCTCCACGGCTAAATACGCAACTAAGACGCTGGGGTTCCCTCCCTAAAAGAAGGAACAAAGCCACAATGAACAATTTTGAATTTCTATAAAACGCCGTGACAATACAAGCGAACAGATCTGTGGACCTTTCTGAAGCAGTAAGAAGGGCCCTTCTTCGTCGCGCGGAGGCGTCGTAGGAACGAAACGCCCTTTGTGTCACAGTCGTCATCAGGTCAACCCCAAGCTCCCCGCCCCGCGCAGACCGCGGCTGGACCCGCTCGGGCTGCCCGCACACCCGGGCATCGGCGGCCTCGGGGGACCGGCCCGGCCCCGAGCTTGGGCACAGCTGACCGAGCCGGCAGCCCGCGGCCCGCGCTTTCCGATCTGAGGCCCTTCTCGCTCTTCTTTGATCTTTCGTTTCCCTGAGTACAAACCTCGCCCCCACCACCTACTAGCGTTTAGAAAGAAGAAAGAAAGGGCGAAATAATGACTTCGTGGCCAGAACTGCTTTTCCTCAAAATCACGAATAATTGCTTCCCTGCTCCGTCCAGCAAGGCGCCCCCTCTCATCTCCGGACCCCGGGTCCCGCATCATCCATCACCAGGGCCATTATCCTGCTTCTGATCCGGTGGGATGGGAAGGCTCCTTCTCCCTTCAACACCTACCGCCCGCTCTTTGATTCGCCCGGCCCGGGCAGGAGGGTCGTTTCCGGAGAATGACCTCAGGCCCTCGGCGCCGGGCGTTGCAGGGGAAACCCGAGCTGCGCCCCCCGCTCAGGCAGCAGCCGGCTCCGGCCCCTTCCCGCGTGGGCTTCCCTCCCCCCTTTGCTCTGTGCTGGGCGCGCGGGGGTTTCACGAGCTGCTGCCCACGGCCACCTACATGGCTGACAGCTCCGAGCAGCTCGCCCTGCTTCCGAGATGGTCTGGGACAAACTGTTGTTTCAAAATGAAGCCGGTCAGGGCCGGAGATTTAGCTCAGTGGTTCCGGCACCTGCCTCGCAAGCGCAAGGCCCTGAGTTCGATCCCCCATAACCACATACAATGCTGGGCGTGGAGACTCACGCCCATCGGCCATCAATACCACATACCACAGTGCCCGGTGTGGTGGCTCACGCCTGTTATCCCAGCACTCGGGAGGCAGAGGCAGGAGGATTGCTGAGTTTGAGGCTTGCCTGGGCTACCTAGTGAGCTCAGGGCCGGCCTGAACTACAAAGCAAGACCCTGTCTCAAAAAAAAAAAAAAAGAAGAAGAAGAAGCAGGTCAGAAATTCACTGCAACCGAGCCCGAGGCCGGGGTTCTACACCCTGCCTCCCACTGGCCTCCGGAGGGGGGTTGTGCCCCGGGGTCTCCGTGCCCCAGGCCGTGTCGCCAGCATCCCTGGTCGCTGCACACGCTCGCCAGCTGTGTCCCCTGGAGCGGCCCCGGAGGTGTTCCACATCCCCAGGGCAGACCCACGGCCCGGGCGCCACCACCCAGGCCTGCGGAGGGCGCGCCAGGGAGGCCCCGCCCGTGAAGGGGCCCGGGCCTGCTGCACACCAGGCTGCCTCGCTGGGACTCGGCGTCCACGTCAGCCAGGAACGGAGTGACAGGTCCGCTCCGGGGGCCTCTTCCATGTGCCTGTGCCCTGCTACACAGTGTGCAGAGAAGCCCGGGGCCCTGCACAGGGGAAGGGGACTGGCCTTGAGGGGACTGTGGGGACAGCTTGGGAGCTGCAGTTCAGAAGGCGCGGAAACCAGCAAATTCCATATTTCCCTGTCTTACTTTGACGTCGGAACCCCCCAGTCAAGGAATGGATAGTAGGCATTGTGTTCAGAGGACTGTGTTTTGGTAAAGCTTGCTCTGGACTGAGGACCGAAATTAAGGAAATATTCTTCCTGGATTATTATGAATTGAACAAAAAAGGCAAAACAGAATAATATTCGGGATCTATGACTAAAGGTCATGTGACCAAGTAGTCCTCTTCGCTTGTATTACTACTATTTCCTGACCACACTGCTTTGCTTAACTTGCTCAGAACCTCAGCTGAATGGCGAGCTACTAACTGCTAAGACCAAGTTGACTTTTAATGGCCTAGTACCTGGGTTTGGTGGTGGGAGATTTAGCACCAGGAAGATCCGAAAGTCATCCTGGGCCTTTAGAGTACATCTACAGCGTGGCCTGAGACACACTCAAAAGTCTGGTCAAGCCTCGTGGTTTGTTACTTCTGAGATGGGCTTTGGCGGGTAGGACACATTTTCTTTTTTAGAACAGGATCAAGCTAAGCCTTAATTTCCCCCAGGCACGGCTTGAACTTGTCATTTTCCTGCCTCAGCCTCTCAAAGTGCTGGGATTACAGGCATTCTCCCCCACACAGAAGAAGCCGCAGAAGGTTGGCAGAAGAAGAAAATAGTTGTAGGTGGATCTAAAAAGTGAAGTTGCTCCTGCTTCATTTAGATAGCACACTGGTACATTTTATTGTTTTACTTTTATTTAAAGTAAAACACACATAGCATGACATTTAACATCTCCAAGAATCTAAGTGTATAGTCCAAAAACATTATATGTATTCACATTGTTCCACCACCAATCTCCTAGATATTTTCATCTTGCAAAACTGAAACTCTATATCCATTAAATTGCTACTTCCGGTCCTTTCTGTCTTACCCCAACCACCATTTCCCCTCCTGTCTTCATGACCTTGACAGTATCGGTAGAATTCTCCCTTCTGATTGGCTATTTCACTTAGCTTCCTGCCCTCCAGTTTGATCCATGCTCTAGCATGTCGGAACTACCTTCCTTTTTAATGCTCGGTTGTATTCCATGTTATGTTTATTATGTTTTTTGTTTATTAAGTCATTTGTAGATAAACAAGGCAAGCTGCTTCCCCCTTTTGGCTAATCTCAACAACGTCACTGTGAGCATACATATACAAATATCTTTTTGAGAGCCCTGCTTTCAATTCTTTTGGACATATACCCTGCACTGGGATTGTGCCTGTTGTATTTCTTAAAGTGCTGCGTTGATAGATGAGTGGATAAAGAAAACATAGTACATATTCAGTGTGGAATATTATTCGGCCATAAAAAAGATTTGTGCCATTTGTAGGGAACTGAATGCACTTTGAGACCATAATGGAAATAAATCAGACACAGAAAGTGAAATATCATCTGATTTCTCTTATGTTAGAAACCCAAAGCATAAATAATTTGCAGAACAAAATAAAAAAAAATGGTAAGAAACCAAGAGATACACTTTGTGAAGATAGCAAGGGGACTTGATGAGAGATATGAAAGGAAAGGGAGGCAAACAGGAAGTGAAAAGGATCAAAATACAGAATATCTGTGTACCAGTTCTCCATGGTAAATGTATTTTATATGTATCACATATTAATAAAAAAAGAAAAATAATTTTTTTTTGGAGACAGGGTCTCGCTTTGTAGTTCAGGCTGGCCCTCAGCTCACTATGTAGCCCAGGCCAGCCTTGAACTCAGCAATCCGCCTGTCTCTGCCTCCCGAGTGCTGGGATGACAGGCGTGAGCCACCACTCCCGGCAAGAAAAATAATTTTATGGCTTGTGTTTAGGCGTCCCCTCAACACCTCATGCTTGTCATAGTGAGGGCTCTTCAGAGGTGGCTGGATCTAGAGTGTGTGGTGCTTTGATCCAGTATGTGATTACTAAATCAGGCCACTGATCGGTTTGCAATATTCTTGCAGCAATTAAAGGTGTGAGTGCTACACTCCCCATAGGATAGGTAACCTAGATAAAACACAAGGACAGAAAGACGACCAGTGTCCTCTTGCCTGCCTGCCTGCCTGCCTGCCTGCCACAGACTATTTCTCCTCTAAGATGCCCCTCTGCTGTGCCGCCCTGCCCCGGAGCCAGCTAATAATGAAGTGAAGCCTTCATAAACAGTGAGCTAATTCAACCTTTCTTCCCTTAACTTGTGGGTATCATGCATTTTGTCTCAGCAATGAAAAAAGTAACAGGCAAATAACATAGCTCTATTGAGATATAACTCTCATATTGATTATGGAAAAACATATCTCCCAACCTCCTAGACATCAGATGTGCTGCATTTGCTTCCCCCAAGTTGAAGAATGAATTCTGAGGAACAACACAAGTTAAAAGTAGGAAAATTAACTGATGGCTGCATAAAGAAGTGTGGGTTTTTTAATAAAATGGAATACCATTCAGCCATAAAGAAGAATAAACTACAGACATTTATAGCTAAATGGATGGATGCCCACTGAGGCCACACTCTTAGGTGAAATAAATTGGACACACATGTGTAAGTATTGAATCATTTCTCTAGTGTGAGAAACAAAAAGTGTAAATGAGGGTCAAAGTACATAGTAGATATTGTGAAATAAGAAGAAAATGTTCAAGGGAGAAAGATAACCTGGGCAGGGAAGTGGGGGAAGAAAAAAATATGAGAAAATAAGAAAAAACAGAAACAAAGTCCTTGTAAGTGAGAAGAGGTAGAGAGGTTAAGGGGAGGGGAGGGTAATGGGGAAAAATAGAATCAAGATACATCATGGACAGGGAGGTACAAGGTCCCAGCGATGAAGGTCATCAGATTGTATATCTAAAATGTACCAAGAGATTTTTAAAAACTTTTTAAAAGAGCATAGGAAAATTTCGTGAGGGAAAGGAATAGATCCTGAAGGAAAGGTGACTCCCAAGTGGGTTGCCAATGAGCCCACTTCTCTGAGGAAGTTTTGCAGAGCAAAATCACAAGGTGGGCACAATCTGGGTCAGAATTATAATCAACCGATAAGATTCCAAGCATAGCCATTTGGTGACCATTGGTCCAAAAGTAGCCAGGACAGGGCTGGAGGGTTAGCTCAGTGGTTCCGGCACCTGCCTCGCAAGCACAAGGTCCTGAGTTCTATCCCCGGTAACCACATATAACGCTGGGCGTGGAGACACGCCCACCAACAACCAACACCACATACCATAATGCCGGTCGTGGTGGCTCACGCCTGTCATCCCAGCACTCGGGAGGCAGAGACAGGAGGATTGCTGAGTTCGCAGCGGCTTGCCTGGGCACCATAGTGAGCTCAGGGTCAGCCTGAACTACAAAGCGAGACCCTGTCTCAGAAAAAAAAAGTAGCCAGGACACATGGACGACATCACTAACCTCGGTCGATAATCCCTAGTGTTAGTCTTGTCTCTCTTGGTCCTGGTGGATGGGAGGTGGCCCACCCCCGTGAGATGACCGTGTATTTATGTGGGAGATCTCACAAAGGTGGTACCAATAATCTCAAGCTGCCATTTACCCCCACCCCCCACCCCAAGAAACCGGTAAATCTGGCCTTTGGGACTTTAAATTT
>PVIC010050752.1:0-12706 GCA_004025085.1 Thryonomys swinderianus
AGGCAGAGACAGGAGGATTGGTGAGTTACAGCGGCTTGCCTGGGCTACATAGTGAGCTCAGGGCCAGCCTGAACTACAAAGCGAGACCCTGTCTCAAAAAAAAAAAAAGAAATGGGCCTTGACCATTATGGAGAAAAATGACTTGTTTTACTTTGTTTTTAACTGAAAAAGGCATTCATTAAAGATCTGATTAGATGTAAAAAGTTATGAAAAGGGTACAAAAAATGTAATCAGACTAATAGGCTTTATGGCTAAAGAGCTGAAAGAGTCGCTAGTGTGTATCTTCTTTATTTTGTTAAAAAAATGTTTTTTAAATTGAGCAGATACTGCTTTTTCCCCCCCAAGACACTGTCTTGGGGAAAAAAACCCAAAAAACAAAAACAAGTTTCATCAGTCTACGACTCGTATGTCCACAGTCATTTTTTCTTCTCTGTACACATTCTGTGCTTGGTGGAAAACATCTCAGATGTATAATTTATACCCCACTTCTTATAGCTACACACATGATTGTGCCCTTAAATGGTCCTCATTTTTTTATACTCTAAAAAAAAAATCATCGTTTTCCTGGCTATGTAATGCTCTGTGGTGTGGATACATTTCCTTATTTTAGACCTCTGTTGTTGCCTCTGGACTGTGTGAGATATTGAAATAGCTTTATGATAAATATGCTCATGGAGGTTTTTGTTTATGCTAACTATAGCCTCAGGAACACTCCCAGGGGTACAATTACCACGTCAGAGGGTGTGGCGCCCCACATGGCCCATGCTGTGTAACACAGGCCGCTCTCTTTGCCCGTGGCTGTTTATTTAAAACTCTGGGGCCTTCCAAATGTCTAGGAATCTTCATTTTTAAAATCATCTATTTTAAACTTGTATTTTCTTTACTGAGATGTTAGGAGGGTAAAAAGAACAGCCACCAGGAGCAGACTGGAAAATTCCAGTTTGCCCAACGAAATTTCTGTTTTATAAAAGGGCCTGAAGAATTTAGGAGGAAGGCTGACCTGATTTCTAATTCCAGCTTAGCCACTGTTCAGCTCTGTGGCCTCAGGAAAGTGACTGACTGGCCTTCTCCGGGCCTCAGTTTCCTCACCTGGAATGAGGTGCTAGTGGCTGTGGCTGACAAAGGTGGGTATGCAGCTGACGGGACCTGCTCCTTGGTCAGTAGATACGGACCTGCATCCAGGGTGGGGCTCAGCTCACAGAGGGAAGGGTGGGAAAACCCAACTCATGCAGCTTCCTGGGGTCAAAGTAGAAGGGCCTGGGGTTGCCTTCTGGCTGGGGTCTTTGTGGTTCTACTTCTGGGAGACAGTGAAAGAAGGCGAAGCAGGGAAAGAATAGGAAGAGCCTCCTTTGGACCTGTCAGTCTGTGTTTTCTGCTTCCTCCCCAAAGTGAGAGGAGCCTGACGTTTATCGAGTAACTATTATGTCTCAATGACATCACATTCATTTTCTCCCAGGAGAAAATGTTAGGGTAAGATTAGGGGCCACCACTCCTAGCTGTATTGAGAGGCACCTACAACCTATAGAAAAGGGACCTTTAAAGCTGTCTAGTGAACTTGTGTTTGAATCTTAAGACATGCCACATACTAGTTGGAAACTTGACTCAGTGTCCTCATCTATCAAATGGGAAGTTCTCGTTCTGCAGTGAAGAAATGATTTGTATAAAGCCCCTGGCTCGGACCAGGCACCTGCTGGCAGCTGTCATTGATAGCATCCCTGCATCACACAGCTAGAAGCTGGCACAGCTGAGCCTGCTGCCTGCAGAGTCCTGTCCTTTCTCCACATTACATTTCATCTCTCTGCAAACGTCTGTGGTCCATTCAGGTAAAAGACCATTCTGGGCTTTTTTGTAGTATATCCCAAGCGTTCCGTAATTGTGAAATTCACCTCTCAACTCTGAAAGCTTCCTGTCTTGTTCAGGAGGCTGCTTTTCTTTTTGTTTTGTCTCAGGCCTGGGGACTGAACCCGGGGCCTCCTCTCTGAGTGACAGTCCCAACCCTTTTCGGTTATTTACTTTGTACATTTTCTTGCTTAGTTGCCCAGGTTGGGCTCAAAGTTTCCATCTCCTGCCTCAGCTTTCCAGAGTCCTGTGAGTCCCACCTTGCCAGCTTGTTTAGCAGCTTTCTGTTTCCCAGTTTTGTTTTTATTTTACTTGAGACAGGTTCTCACTATGTAGGCCAGGGTGGCCTTGAACTCACAGCAACTCTCCTGCCTTAGCCTCCTAAGTGCTGGGGTCATAGGCATGCACCACCACGCCTGGCCTTGTTTAGGATTTTTGAAAGGATGAGAAAGATGTGTTGTGGAGCAGAACAGCAAGCTAGGACCAGAGACCCTGGGTCCAGCCGAGAACTGTCCACTCCCTCCTAGTGTGGTCCTTCCCGGTGACCGTCCCTGAGATTGCTGGGCACCCATACAAGATGTAGCAAGTTAAGGGAAAAGTAAAACCCCAAGTTAGAGCCTCGGGGATGTTCACTGTACCTTGCTGAGCCCGTCTGGTTAACAGAGAAGGAAACTGAGGCCCAGTCAGTCACATGGGTCACGACTGCTCCTGGCGTCCGTGTCTGAGACTAAATTGCTAACCACACTCGTGTTTCTGGTAAACAGTGTTTGAGGTTTCGCATCAATATGAGCGATCGAATATGAGAACATCACTCACTGTGCAGGTAAATTACCACCTTGCTAAGTAATCTCGGCCTGGAGTGTGTTGTGGCCGGGTCAGCTCAGCTTCCACGGTGAACGTGAGATGGCCACAGGCCCGCAGGCCTGCACACAAAGGGCCAAACCGGGGACAGCTGCTCCACTGGACCACATGGAGGGAAGCCCCACATACTTCCGCTTTCTTTCCGGACTAGCCCGATGCAAGGGCTGCTTCTCACTTACCCGTCTTTGCAACGGCCCTTGTCTAGAGGGCTTCACCCGCCACACGAGGTCTGCAGCCTGGCCCAGCACACCAGGAGCACCGGCAGCCGAAGACCAGTCTTAAAGAACTGGCTTTGCCCCTAACCAGGTATGGTGCTTCACTATTCCAAGCCTCAGTCTTCTTCTCTACGCAGTGGGGACAGTGAGACCAACCACCCCCAGTCTCACGGCTTTAAACACAGCCCTACAGATGTCCCTCACATGCCTGTCTCCCTCGCTGGTTCTCTCCCGAGCTGCAGACCCCCGATGATGCCTCTCTCCCAGAGCCCTGTTCTCGGGACCTGGCCTCGGTTCTCACCATCCCCACTTTCTGTGTCACCTGGCATATGTGACTAGATGGGGCACCCACCAAGCACCTACTATGTGCTGGACACTTTACAGGGAGGGTTTCTTCCCAGCACCATCATCGTTCCCATTTCACAAAAGCAACATGCCCCAAATGGGATTTGCCATCTCGTGGGCCCCAGCCTACCCTTCCTTTGCCCCGCTCTTTCTGAAGCACCCCTCCTTCTCGTCTGCCTCTCGGGACAGCTCCGGGGGCCGGACTCCTCTGATAACCCGCTAGCCCAGCCTGCAAACCGTCCAGTTTTCACCACACACACTATCGCCATGGAATTCCAGGAATCTCCCCCCACCAGGAACCTTAGACTCCTTCATCAGAATAATATTTTTAAGTCCAAGGCAACCAACCATACTGAAATAGTGCCCACAATAATTTAAAGAGCACATTTCTCATATATTAATGGGTATGCTTCGTGATCATACACTATACATTAAATAAAGTGATAAGATCAATAACAACTGTAACTCCAAAGTGGTGATGCATATAAATAATATTTGTAGAGAACTGTGGGACTGCATCTAATGTGATAGAAAAACACCTGTGAAGGCCGCAGCTGTAGCTCAGTGTCACTGCACCTGCCTCACAAGCTTGAGGCCCTGAGTTTGATCCCCGGTACCAAAAATTAAAAACTAAAAAAAGTAAATAAGTTGAGCGAGAGGTTCATGGAGTCTGGCCTCCTACTCCCTGTGATCCTCCTGCCTCAGCCTCCTGAGTGCTGGGATTAGAAGCATGGGCTACCACATCCAGCCATGACTTTCAGTAAGTACAGATAAGAATAATGAAGCTGGAATCGTTACTTTTTTTTTTTTTTTTTTTGAGACAGGGTCTTGCTTTGTAGTTCAGGCTGGCCCTGAGCTCACTATGGAGCCCAGGCAAGCCTCGAACTCAGCAATCCTCCTGTCTCTGCCTCCTGAGTGCTGGCATGACAGGCGTGAGCCACCACGCCCGGCACTGTGGTTTGTGGTATTGATTGCTGGTGGGCGTGAGTCACCACGCCCAGCATTGTATGTGGTTAACGGGATCGAACTCAGGGCCTTGCGCTTGCAAGGCAGGCACCGGAACCACTGAGCTAAATCTCCAGCCCTTGAATCGTTACTTTATTCTTGCTTTTTAATTACAACCAGACTAAGGGAGAAATGTCAGGGAAAATGAGAACAAAAAGACAAAACGATTTGAAACAAAATGCAGAGGCTGGATACAGGCAGAAACAGTAGTGTGTGCACAGAGAGACAGAGGAGAATGAGGAGGCCCTGCACAGGCGGACACTCTCACTCTGGTGCCTTTTCAAGCACCGCTGCTGAAGATTTTGAGGCCACTTGCATTTCTGTTAGCACAGGCATCAGCGGGGATGTCATCTCCTAACCGCTCGCCCTGTGAGTTTTGTGAGCTTGTTCTCTGACAGGCTCTCGGCTTCCCACCCTTTCCTAGAACTATCCGGGCTTGAGCCTCCAGCTTCACATCATAGAAGCGGCTCATCTTATTTGATTAGCATCTTACTGTCCCTGTAGCAATTTGTCAGCCCTGGTAACTAATTTCTAGATAGGACTGGAACCCTCTTAAAGTATAATTATCATCTCTAGTGGTCCTCTCCAAGGCCCTAGAGTCGAAGATAGTGGCAGCCCCGTGTACAGACAAGAACAGGCGAGGAGGACCCGGCGCTGCTTGCAGAGCAAGTTCAGTACAAGTGGAGCCAGGCCAAGCGCCCGGAGAACCCAGGCCTCCGCCCCAGCGCGGGCACGCTCTGCCCGCTTCCCTCCTGCCCTGCCCCCACCCCCGCACTCCTCGGTGGAGAAGAGCTGACTCTTCCAGGCTCCCGAGGCCGCTGAGCCCCAAGGTGCCCACTGGAGGGGGCTTTCTGGGCTCCTCTGAGGAAACCTGCACAGATCTGGAGGTGGGGTGCAGGGAAGGACTGGAGAGGTGGCCCTAGGAGGAAAGCGGGACACCTAGCAGGCCAGGCTGCTGCTGTTGGGGGGCCTGCCCTGAGGGGGGCACCCGGGCCTCCGTTCCCAGCTGTGGCTGCGACTGCAGGACAAGGGGGCCGGAGGGTCAGCGCAGGAGGAACACACGCTGGGCGGGAGGAACGGAACGGGCGGAGGAGGAGTCCGTGCTCTGCCATCGCTGCCTCTGCAGCCTCTTGTATTTCTGGATCGGTTTTTCAACGTGCAATACTGGATTCTGCTTCCGCTCAATTAAAAAATATATTTTTTAAATCAAGGCAGGTCACACCCACCATGCCTGCACTCCAGACATGTGGGGAGGCCCCAAACCACCCCAAAACCTTTGCCCGGTATTCCCAGTCCTTGGCAAGAGTTTATGATAACCTTGACCTGTGGCTTGGCTGTGACGGGGCTTTGTGCTTGGTGTCCACGCGAGTACTTGTGTCCACGCGGCAGAGAAAGCAGCGGGTGCTGAGGGTCTCGCGGTCGGAAACGCTGGGCTGTCTTCTCGGGTGAGACACTGAATCCCTGGAGATCTGAGTTCCCCCGCGGACTGCAGTGCCACTTAGATGGTGCCCTGACCATTCTCCATGAAGACAGAGCGCGAGTGGAGTTACCTACTGGGTGCTTTCTCGATGCTAAGAACGTTCTAAAAGCTTCGCGTGAGTCAACTCACCTTCACGCAAAACTGGAATTGTCTTCATCCGTACATGAGGAAATCAACATGCCATCCTAGAAGGCTCAGCCAGGAAGCTGGGGCCGCCATTCAGGCCGTGAAGCCCGGGTGGCACCATAAGCATGACACGCTCTTGCGAGGACCGGTGCTGCCGTGGGTGACCGTCCCTGGACCACGCTGCCCAGTGGTGGAGGGGACACTGGAGGCCTTGCTGTTGACATCCCACCCGTAGGCTGACTTCGGAACGCATGCAGATCCACTGCCACTGCCTGTGTGTGTCAGAAGCCCTCAACAGGAGTCTTTCTATGGACTGGTGACCCATGAGTTTGTCACAGGAAACTCTGGCTCGACAGGTTAAGGTCCTGCTTCAAGGTCTCCCAGGCAGAAAGCATCTTGAGAGGCGTTTGAACCCAGGGTCCTGGACCCTGCACATCTGCCCAGCTTCTGAGATGCTGAGCCCGGGCAGCCTGGACATAGGGGGAAGTGAAGGACACGCTTTTCTTCAGCCCTTGGTGTCCCCCGCAAATAAACAGCCGTCCCCTGGAGAGATGGGTGGGGCGTGGAAGGAGGTCATTTGGGGGCACACAGCAGAGTCCAGCAAGGGGGTCAGGCCTGGAGCTCCGCGGTGGCTCCAGGGCAGGGGTCTTCTGTGACCCAAGTGCAGACAGGACACCAGAGACAAACTCACCCGGCTCTGCAGTCCTCCCTCAGGGCAGCCCGGTGGAGGGACTCAGGAACGCACGCAGCGTCTCTGCCCAGGGGCCTGCTGCCTGGCTTCTCTGCGCGGGGCATCCCGGGTGCGGGCAGCAGGCCCCGGCCTCTGGGCTCCCCTGGGTGTAGCTGCGAGCTCCATGCTTCTGTTCGGGTGGCTGGACACACACACCTCCGTCCCGCCGAGCCCACCCTGTACTGTGCTGGTTGAAAACGAGCAGCTATAGAAACGGTCCCCCGAACTCCCCAACACCGGCGCTTTCGTCCCACCCCCGACCGGAGGACGGTTTCCCAAAGCTCTCTCAGTGCCCACGGTGGTGTCCACCTCCCTGTATCTTAAGACGTCACTCGGAACTCTCCCAGGCAGGAGCGCAGGGCATTCTGAGCAACATAGGTGCTCAACCGAGTCACAAGTTTCACTTTTTTTAGGTCAAGTCATATCTAAATAAGGCTCAAGAGAAGCTAGTGTTTTAAACTGTCGTGACAAGATGAAAATAGCTCCCGGCCTTCTCCTCACCCCTTTCCCACCTCACACCTGACGGTGAAGTCCCCAGGCCCATAAT
This sequence comes from Thryonomys swinderianus, assembly GCA_004025085.1. Classification (NCBI taxonomy): domain Eukaryota; kingdom Metazoa; phylum Chordata; class Mammalia; order Rodentia; family Thryonomyidae; genus Thryonomys; species Thryonomys swinderianus. Next base: position 7,149 of record PVIC010050752.1, read on the forward strand.
CCAAACTGTGGTTAAGGGAGTACCAGCCAGCGAGACTCCTCTGTTCACTCTGGGCCGGCAAGTGAGGAGGGGCCACTGGCCACAGAGCTCCGGCTTGGCACTGTGCATCCCAGATGCCTGGGACGTGAGAGATGGCCTGTGGGGCTCTGGTCACCAGCCCCTGAGGGCACCAGCTGACCAAAGGGCACCGTGCTGTGACTTGGAAAACGTTCCACCTCGGGCTAATGTAGCTGCCTTTCCTGTAGCATGTGGCCAGCAGAGCCTACCTTAGAAACTCCCTGTCTAGGCCAGGCACCAGGACACAGGCCTGTAATCCCAGCTGCTGGGGAGGCTGAGGCAGAAAGCCTGCTCGGGCAGCTTAGCGAGACCCTGTCCTAAAGTAAAATTGTTTGAAAGGGCTGGGATGTAGCTCAGCCACGGCCTAGCTACCTACAGTTTCCTAGCATAAACGGGGCTCTGGATTCAGTCCGAAGTGAAGGAAAGGGGGGAAGCAAGAAGACAGGGAGGGAGGGAGGATGGGTGGGATGAGGTCAGGTTGAAAGAGCAGCTACCCCGGAGCAGAAGGACAAGCCAGAGAGGGACCAGCTCCCTGCTCAGGTCCCACTGGACGGCGGGCTCCCCGAGCGCAGCACCCCACACGTCTAGTTCACCCTGTTTCCCACCATCTAAGGCAGGCACTGCTGGCTCCAGAGGCATTCCAGGAGCACTGCTGTGTGGAGCACCTCTCCTTTGTGTGCTGTCCCGGAAACAGCAGATGTGCCAGAGCCAGGTCGGTGGGGGAGTTTCAGCCCACACTGTCTCATCTGTGAAGTGGGTACAAGGGCCCTTCTCTTCCCCAAAGATCACAGCAGCAAATCTAGGAAATCTTCTGAAAACCGAACCCTCCCAACGTCAGGGCTGTGACTACCGCTGATGACCTCTTCAGTTCTCTCGAGACCACGTTTGAAAGCAGAGTCTGGAATTTTATAGCTGTGAGCGTTTTCTTCAGACCATGAAAACGCTGTAGTTAGCACATGTACCCACAGGGAGCTGGTTCCGAGACTCGCGCAGATCCCCGGGGTCCCTGCTACAGAGCAACCTTCACACACCCTCCGTTTACTCGAAATCAGCTCGAGGTTACTCACAATGTATCATGTAAACGCTACGGAAGTAGTTGTTTTGCTCTGCTGTTTGGTGCCTGGCAACAAGGAAAATAGTCTCCACGAGTTTCGTACAGATGCAGTTTATGTTCGTGAATGATTTTCAGCCCTCAGCTGACTGAAGCAGACCCCGGGGACCCGAGGTCAGACTTGAAAGCCGAAGGACCCTCACGGCATCCTCTCCCACCGTCACCGGTGAGGGGGAGCAAAGCAGACCCCGAGTTGCTTGTGTGGTAATGAAGGGTGGCAAATCCACCGTGTAGGCACTGGGTGCTGCCTGCAGCTGCTCCCTCGTCCCGATGCCCGGCAGGTTTCACCTTCTATCGCTTCTGCGCCTGTCTTCAGCGTGGTGAGTCAGTAAAATCCGCATTTTACGGATGAGGATCCTGAAGCCCAGAGACCCTGACTTACCCAAGACCACAGGTGGACGCCTGCATCTCTCCGGCAGCAGAGACCGAGAGGGCAAGAGTGTCATGCCTGGGAGCAGCCCAGAGGATGCTGGGAAGACTTGCTTTCTCCTCTTCAACTCAAGGGTGTGACGGGCTGCAGCCACCTCAGATTAAAAGCAGAGATGTCCTGCTGCGGGCAGGGGCTGGCTGCTCCCGAATCAAGTCAGATCTAGGGCACGGACCCCACTGTGCCCAGTGTGGGAAGAAATTCGAAAGACAAGGTGTTAAATGGACGGTTTTGAGCCGTCGCATGGGAATGTCACCCCCAGACCGTGGCTGTCCTTCCTGAAGCAGCCGTCCCGGAGACCTGCTGGCTCCACGGGGCAGACCTTGGAACATTGGAATCACCTGACGACGTCCCAGCCACTCGCCAGAGCTGCAGCGCGCGTGAGGCAGGCGGGAAGGCACGGGGGTTTTCGGCCCACCAGCTGGTTCTAATGTGCAGGGGCCTGCACGCCTTCTGGGGGAACTCTCCTGGTGGAAACGTCTGCAGCCCTGCTCTCTGAGTCGTCTTCACGGTAAGAAATCTTCCTTTTAAGATACACCGGGATGTTTGGAGAGCAGCTCAGTGTCCTTCAGAATGCATCAGGCGATTAGGAGAGAGCCTTTCTTTGTCCAGTCACAAGGCAACAGGCCCGAAAGCCCGTGCATGGTTTCTCATGTGACTCTGAGGTCCTCTCCATGGCAGTAATTCAGCAAGCGCTTCCTGCGTGCCAGGGCTGTGCGGGGCCTCTCACAAGTTCCCAGCTGGTTCTCAGGGCAAGAGACAGTCAGCACACAGACCTCCTGGGATGCCCTCCCCTGGGAGCTCCTAGGCCGGCACCTGGGGGGAGGACTTTGCCAAACGCCCTGTCTCTCTGCATTTGCGCGGAGTCCTGGCCTCGGGATGTTTCTCTTTCTGAAGCAGAAAATCCCCTTTGGCCACACCCCACCAGGCCGCACCTGGTCCGAGTTGTGGCCTCCACCTCACAGTGCAGCCTTAGCACGTATCCAAGGACAGACAGCACTAGACTCCACTTTCCAAAGGCCAAGGTCAAGTGTGCCTCGAAGTCTTGCCAGCTTTTAAATGCTGTGACCGTGAGGTACTGTAGACCTGAACATTATACAGTGAGTCTGGATTTTTAAGACAGACATCACTACTTTGAATTCTGTTGCCCCAGGTACAGGGACAGCCATCATAGGCACACTGCGTGTAACAGCCAGACCTGATGGCCTGTGGTGAGTTCTAGGTATTGTCACGTAGTCACATTTTCAGAAAACCCTGGGCACCGTCCCATGGAGCCAGAGGGAGGGAAATGCTCTTCCTGCTTGGCGACGTGTTTTTTACCGTATCTGAGCGGTGGTGGGTCACAAGGGCGAGAAGGAAGCATGCCAGGGTGACAGCAGGACCTTAGTACCTACGACCTCTTGGCTGGAGTGCTTGGGGCAGAGAACCGTCTGTTTCCTGTAAGCGGGGGGCCGTGGAGATGCTCCTATACGCCGCCGTCGTGCTGCTGAATGTTGAGAGTGGAGTTTGTCCGTCCTGCATCTGCAACTCGGTCTCGTGTCTTACCAGAGGTGTAATTGTGGGCAACCCGTCTCACCTCTCTGAGTCTTTGTTTCAACACTGGAAGTCGATGGGAAAAATACCCACTGCCCTGCAGAGTGTAGAGCAGCTGAGAGGAACCAGTGCAGGGGAAGCGCCCGCTGCGTCGGAGGTGACCAGTTTGCAGGCCCAGCTCCCTGCCCCGCACTGGCCACTTAGCCTGAGAATCATGGGCGCTGCCGCCCAGTCTTTCCCCAGACAAGGACGGCTCTCCAGAACCCGAAGGCGATTGCTCAGGAGGGAGGGCTTCTAGCAGCAAGACCCTGGCTATGGCTCCCACTGCTCCTCAGACACAGCAGGGGACACTGCTCCCCATCCTCAGAGGCAGAGGCAATTGTAGTCACTCCAAAACTGAGCTCTTGAGGACGCAATCTAGACACTGTTCACTCTGACTCAAGACTGTTCGCATGCAGGCTGGGTACAGTGGAAGGGTTGCCACAGGAGGGCGCCCTGGAGCGCGGCCCGTCTGCAGGATGACAAGACCGTCTAATCCCAGGTTAGATGCATAATGTGCTTATTATACATTTAAGTATATTGTTGATGTTTTGAACAGGCAGCTTCAACAACATTTCAGTATATAACTATCATTAAGGACAGTTTAAAAAAATAAGATGCTTTGTACTTGGTAAAGGGGGGTTGGGGAGGAGGTGGGTATCAACGTGGTGCTATAATTTGACCATTTTAGCTTTGAAATGATGTCACTTAACGAGTTGGACCTAAATACACTCAGGGACCAGGCAGCCCCGATGCCCCAGCCGCTGGGGTTAGGAGGAATCTGACAGTCCAGCTCACAGCCCATGCCCAGAGCCAGGTTGCTGTTGCTCACTAATGTGGGGGGCCACGATTCTCAAAGGGAGGGAAGAGAAAGGACAGCGGAAGTTGGGGTTGCTAGCTCACTTCACAGTGGACTTCGCTAGCAGCTTCAAAAAACCCGATCCCTGGTCTCCTCTCCCTCTCCCAAGGATGCTGGTATCATCAGCCTACGGTGCAGCCTGAGTTGAGGATTTTTTTTTTTTTTTGAGACAGGGTCTCACTGTGTAGTTCAGGCTGGCCCCGAGCTCATTATGGTGCCCAGGCAAGCCGCTGCGAACTCAGCAATCCTCCTGTCCCTGCCTCCCGAGGAGGATTTTTTTTTTGAGACAGGGTCTTGCTGTGTAGTTCAGGCTGGCCCCGAGCTCACTATGTAGCCCAGGCAAGCCTCGAACTCAGCAATCCTCCTGCCTCTGCCTCCCGAGTGTTCAGACTATAGGTGTGAGTCACCACGCCTGGCTAGTTGAGGACTTTTTAAAAATTGCCCAGTATTTCTTAAGAGTAGCCGGGGTTGAGAATGCTTGTCCCCAGGCCCTCTCACCCCAGCGGGCACCGTCCCTCCTTCCCTCTTCTCCCTACCCAGCCCTGTCACTCCAGCGCGTGCGGTGCCCCAGAGCAGACGAATATACATGGCGAGGGGGCTACTGTGCCTCCCATTGTACAGACGAACGCTGCAGAAGGGTGATGTCGCTTTGCTCAAGGTCACGCAATAATTAACAGCAGAGCGGATCTCTCTGATTTCTCAGGGCTCCCAATTGGTCAGCATGCCTGGGCAACTGGGGCATGAACTCACTAAGCCACTAAAGCGCCCGAGGGTGAGCGGCCCCTTGGTTGCCTCTATAGTCGCCTCTTGCAGAGGGCACAGCATAGGGAAGCAGACTCGGGAGCCAGAGGCCGCCAGCAGCAAGAGCCCCGAGCACTGACAGAGAAGGAAGGAAGGACAGCTTCTGCCTGGCTGCCTCCCCGCCTGCCCCCAAGGAACCTGCTGAGTTTGAAATCCACTCTGGCACATCTGTCACTCGGATCTTAGATTCTAAGAACCGTTCTTCACTAAAAGGAATCAGGGTTTTTAGAGCAAAGCTGATTCTGGGAATGTGTGGAAATATAAAGTGAGCCTGAAATATCTCATGGGGCCAGAGGAGGAGAAAAGAGCCCCAAAGTTCATGGAAAATACCTTCACTAGTTAAAAAAAAAAAAAAAAAAAAGAGTACATATTGGACCAGAGATGTAGCTCAGTGGAATAGTGCCTACCTGGCAAGTGCAAGGTCCTGAATTCAATCCCTGGTAATGCAAAAAGAAAAACAACAAAAAAGTACATATTAAAACAATATCATTGTGGGCCGGAGGGTTAGCTCAGTGGTTCCGGCGCCTCCTCACAAGCGCAAGGTCCTGAGTTCGATCCCCGGTAACCACATATAATGCTGGGCGTGGAGACACGCCCACCAACAATCAACACCGCATACCACAATGCCGGACGTGGTGGCTCACGCCTGTCATCCCAGCACTCGGGAGGCAGAGACAGGAGGATTGCTGAGTTCGCGGTGGCTTGCCTGGGCACCATAGTGAGCTCAGGGC